>QMFG01000671.1:5173-103531 GCA_003314545.1 Ramaria sp. MG151 | reverse complement strand
TTTTTTGAGTAAGCCCTTCAATTCAACTTTTATTAGTTAAATCCACTTCAAGGAATGTAAGATCATTAGCTGTGATCGACATGAACTGCAAAGTTCATTCGATCCACGAGATAGAATCCTTTCGGAACCTCTATCTCTTTGGAACTATGTACCTCATTTGCAGACGTTCCGAAGGTCATTCGCTTTTACTGTAGGATTTCCATTTGCTTTCCAAAACCATTCTATTACTATTAGGAATGTTTCCGAACACTTATACTAATCCAACATTCATCCACAACATCTATTGCTATTATTTGGATTCTGACAGTATAATTGAACTAACAACTACAGATAAAACCACTTTTTACTTCTTTTCGTTTAGAAACACTTCGTCTACATTATAGGACGAACAACAACTCATCCAAAGGACTCACTTCACGGGACCTGCAGATATCCTTTTACCACTATACAAACAAATTCTCAATGACCACAGTACTTCACAAATGGTCTTTTTACCTTCACATCCTTTGAAGGATTCGATTCGGAACTTCGAAAGCATTCCAAGGGACATCACAATTTTTGTTATTTCATCACTCACCTAGTTTTTATACTAGGGTTTATCTTTTATCTCCGAGAGACGAATTACGCTTCTCTCTCTCTCTTCCAGGTGGCAATATCCCACCAACCTTTCTTGAAATTTTAAACCTTCATTCGGGGTACCATAACCAAAGAAAGAACAGCACACCCCCTTTCACGCATTCGGAGGGCAATCGATTTCCCCAACATTACCATGGCAAGGACCGAAACCCAATCGAACAGCCCCCACACTTTGTTTTACCCTTTTGTTAACCCAGCTCTCATATTAGAGCTTGTTTTTCAATTTTGAGAGACGAATCAGGCTTCACTCTCACTCATTCTGGTGGCAATATCCCACCAACCTCTCCTCGATTATTCGGACTTTCCTTTGGGGCTTCACCACCAAAGAAAGACCAACATATCTCCTTACACCCACTCCAAAGCCTTTATGACTTATTCCATCTATTTACTCACCCAGTTTTCACACTAGGGTTTCTTTCTTCACTTTCGAGAGACGAATTACACTTCACTCTCACTTATTCCGGTGGCAATATCCCACTAACCTTTCCTCACCTCTCTGGACTGCCTTACATGGCACCACAACCCAAGGGGACGAATTACGCTTCGCTCCCGTTCTGCCTGGTGGCAATACACCACCAACCTTTCTTCAAGTTCTTCGGACTTCCCTTTAGGGCTCCGAGGAATGAAGGTCACCTAGGAAATGGCCCCCCTTCGAAGGCAACTCCTTCGGAGGTGGCCCTCCTGACCTTCCCCTGTTCGGTCCTTCTTTCGGACCATCACCACCACCACTTGATAGATCTTCGGGATTTCCCCAACATCCTGGCGGCCCCCACGATCCATCAACTGGCAACCAGTGGTATCTCTATCATCCTTTTCATTACTTTGTCCTTTTTCTTGACATACTATGCTGAAAACCGATTCTATTGTACTAAAATCTAACATGTTCATAGAACAGAATGTTCACCAACTTCGGCCATTCTTCGCAAGCAAATACCTGTTATTATACATCGATTGTACAACATAGGATAATGTGACTCGCTCCTCTCAATCTCCTCTGGTCTCGCCTCTCGGTTCAAATTTCTTTCCTCATCAATGTACAACTACCCAATCATTCGGGATCGATTTGGACATCCATCAACTCCCATCGACTTCCTTTATCCTCTTCAGCCTCTTCGAAGGCAAAACCAGCTACCCATAGCTTCGTAAATATCTGAGTATTATAATCCTATTTTCCCAAATCATCTATTCCATCTCTTTTGCTACTGTTAACAACACTAAAACCTTTAGCTCCCATGATGCTGGGACTATTTTAGCTTCGCACCACATATCCGATCATCGATTGGTGAAAGCTCTCTATCAATTTTCTTTCGGCACCGCTTCCATGCCCCCACACATGACGGTTGCCATGGCCTGTACGATGATTGACCCTTAATCAATCATTGACACCACTCCCGAACTCCACACTGCCTCGATGCTACCGTCATCGTCAGTTAATGGTTCACCACATCTTCCGCTCTCCTTGGGTTACGTCCCGAACGCCGCGACTGATGATTCGAACACTTCGGAATTGCCTCCAAGTGTCTCAACCTCTGTGCCAAACATCTTGAGTTTTCCGGATTACGCTCCGACATTGAATGTTTCAGCCAACATCTCTGGACCATTATGAACATACCAATTTACACGTTGGGATCGTCTTCGAACGTTTCAACTGTTACACCAAAACATTTCGAGTTTCCCAGATTACGCTCTGACATCGAATGTTCCATGCCTCACCCTCTGTTCCAAACATCTCGCACTTTTCGGATTATGCTCCAACGTCGAATGTTTCAACTAACCTTTCTCTATCATCAGTTTCACACCACACCAACCTGTACTTTGGAATCAACCCCAAACCTCTCACCCCCTGCGCCAAACATCTCGAGTTTTCCGGATCACGCTCCGACATCGAATGTTTCCGCCAACCTTTCTGTACCACCAATGGACACACCATTTTGTACTTTCGAAAATCCACTTCCTATTATTTCAGCTGCCGAACTATCCTCCAAATCTTTTCCTCCATTTCCAAAATCCCAACAACTTTCCTCTGTATCACCTACCCCCTCGAACATCGATCTGCCAAAACAAACCCCTTCGGAGTTTCCGAAACCCTATACACTCCACGCTTCGTTGAATCATTATCTTCTTCTCTGTCATCCCCCAACACCTCATGAACAATATCTTGCAAGCGACGACAGATAATTTCATTATTCTTTATCTTGATGATATTCTTATTACAAACCATCAGGAAGACGTTCGGAGGGTCCCCACACACCTTCGGGAATATCATCTTCGGTTCAATCAGCATCAATCTTCCATCCCATACAATGCGATTACCGTAATCCTTTCACAAACCTGTTCCCAAAGCACATTATACTCAGCCGTCAAGGCGACGCCTACACGGAGAAGGGGGGTGATGCTTTCGCACAAGAGTATCACATTCTCCGAACCATCAGGACCTTTCACACTGTCTTTCCGAAACAAATCCTCTTTTCAAATGGACCTTTCACACCACCGCACACGCCATGCCCTTTCTCATAATCACTAAGTGTCTATATATCCACATCCATTACTATGTTCATTTTTTGTTATTTTTTGTTTCTTCCTTATTCATTTCTCTTAAAAACCACAAAAAACAAATCACAAACATTAACATTTTTTTAATATTTACAGTATTCTACTTTTCCGAACCCTTTAACTTCTTTATTACCTCATCTTGCCAACTCGCCATCTCCACCATCGCTTGCTGGTGAGCAATCATGATGCGTTGCATCTCCCGAAACACTGCATTACCTTTCGAAACCAACTCCTCCAACGATGACAATTTCCGAAGCTTCTTCCGAATCCCAGAGCTTGACGACTCCAAAGGATCGGCTTTACGTTTAGTAGAACTCGTTACCGACCTCTTCGTAGGAGCCTTCGATGTGGTTCGCTTGGGGAGATCTACAAGCAATTGCGAAATGAACACTGTCGATCAGATATTGGTGCACTTCCCACTACCAATAAACAGAAATCACTTACCCTCTACCACAGTACACTTCTGTTTATCGCGAAGGCAGCGTCCGCATGGAAGATCGATGAGGCCACTACAGAGATATCCGTACCCCGAACAGCGGTTGCACTGTTTCGGAGCCATTGCCACCACTCCCTGTTAAATACGAGTATTGTCAGATCGAAAGCAAACAGATTCACGGTATGAGGTACTCACTGCAACAGTAATCTTTTCGGCAAGCCTCCAGGAGTTCGAGGGATATCCATACTTCCCATCCAGTATCTCTGGCATCCCATCCTGGGCCTTCACCTTCGTTCCTCGTGAGGGTCCGGCCTTCCCCATTACAATCTTCTTGTCGAGGGGTTTCGATGGACTGCCTGAGTTTTCAGGAGTTGCAGCCAGCAGCTCATGCGCGTTCGGAAAGAGTTTCTCGTCGCCCTTGTCGTCGATAAACAAGGGCTTGGGCTTCGAAACTAGGTGAGGAGCATCAGCGATGCTTTTTCCCTAGGTTCAAAGTAGTTAGGCAGTGACTCGAAGCACGGATGATGCTCACATACCTTGTTTCCACCACCCTTCACAATCACCGCTTCGATCTCTACGGTGGTGGACTTTTCCCTTTCGGGAACCTCTTCCTCCAACTCATCCTCCCCATCCGAATCCTTCTTTGGATCAATAACGGCGATCGGAGGTGCGGAAACAATTGTCATCAAGGAGACTAAAAAGTCGCGAACGATGTCTTGCTCTGTCTGCAAGTCATCTAGTTGCTTCGGTCGGACAAATCGCTTGTCCAAAGCGTACTCGACCTTGACCTGAGCACGCAAAGCAGGCTATCAAAGCAAGACAAATCAGTATTATGATATTCATATCCCACATATCACTTACCTCCAGCACATCCGTCGCTTTCTTCCATCCCTCAAGGTCTTCGGCGAGCTCCGCCCGTAAATCCAGCCGAATCTTGATCTGTGTTTCGGCCTGCTCAAGGAGCTGTTCATATGATGGCGAGGACGACTCTGGGACAGCCATGTTCCGTGGATACTTCAGATCACCCTTCGCAATCCCGTTTAAATATTTTATTCGATCAAGCGCCGAAGCCCTCGCACGGACCACCCCGTTGTACGCCTTTCTTCGGATTTTCCCGCCAATACAATCGGTGTACAATTGATCATTGGGTACTCGTCGTAGGGACTCCGAAGCTAGAGGGGGGATACTGTCACGATCACAATATGGACACCTCATCTACATCATTGTCCTTCCGAACCAATCCTTCCGAATGGATCTTCCAAATTCCGAATCACCCTTGCATCAATGTTTCACATGCATTTGATCCGGTCACCCAATCCAGTTCAGGAATCGCTCCATGAAGTGTTTAGTGAAACAATCAATAATCAGGTCCGATCATAATCTTTTCTGGAAAAGAAGCACCCTGACTATTGTCAGAATCCAATTATTAAGGACAAATGTTATGAACAAATGTATTGTTAGCAATAACATTGAAAAGGTTTCCACATGAGGAAAATGGTGTTCGAAAATGAAAGGTAGTCCTACAGAAAAAGCGAAGGGCTTTCGGAACGTTTGCGAAGAAGTGCATGGTTCCGAAGAGATAGATATTCCGAAAGGATTCTATCTCGTGGATCGGATGAACCGTATGGTTCACGCCGATCACACCCAGTATGATTACATTCTTTCGAAGTGTAATCAAATTTAAAGTGATAGGTTTTATTGGACTTACTTCGAAATGAAGTTACTCTTTTTGATTGTTCACGATGAATTGTTAAGTTGAGCAGATCAATCAAGTAGACGTGCAATAATTGAACTAAAGAACATACATGCGAATGTGCTACCTATATACTGGGACGTTCGGAAGCAAAGGCGAATGGGGAGTAGTCCATTAAGGATTGGAAAAGTAGCTAAAGTACATGTATGCTAGTTAATGACCATAATGAATAGGGAACAAGAGTGGGATGAAACTTGTGAATGAGAAAGGGGTTCAACGAACTAGAGATACACCCTGAAACCTGTTTCCGAACCGTATGTTGTTTCGGATAAACGAACCCTTGTTTCACCTCTTTAAACGACGGCCCTGAGTGACGGGGATGAACTCGTCCACATGTGGAATTGTATGTGTTGTTTCCATAAGCTTTTAGAAGCATAGAATCGTCCTTTCTATTGAGTTCCTAGAAATAGATGGGGATAGTGATGGGGATAGTGTATGTGCTTCTTTTCTGAGGAAAGGCTAATAATAGAATCTGGTTTCTCGATTGGGTCCTTGTGATGTTGCTAGGATGATTCAAGGTGTCATGGGTGACGAGGTGTTGGGGGGTTGTAGGTGTGACAAGTCTACCGATGAATCAGGTTCCGAAGAGTGGATTCGGAGACGTGATGTTTGGATGGTTTGGATGGTTCGGAAGGCGGAACGGATCGTAAACCATGATCGTGACAACTATCCCCATCACTATCCCCATCTTTTCCAATGAACCCATTGATTGAGTTGTTTCTATTGTGTGGAAGCTTGCGATAACATTCCATATCATTATGCTCTATGATATGAATGTTCTAGACCCTCAGGATAACCCTCCGAAGGATTTAGGCATGGTTAGTTCTACCCGAAGAGCCATGCGATTCGGAAACATGTTTCAAGAGTTATTGTGGGTCCGTTAATATTCATCTTCATTCACAATTTTCCTACCACCCTTGTTCTTTGTTTCCTATGGTCTTTAATTAATATACCTGTACCTTGGCCACTTTATAACCATCACGGACTCATTCCCATTCGCTCTTTCTTCCGAATGGTTCAGTATATAGCCAAACACATTCGCATGTATGTTCCCTAGTTCAATTATCATATGTTGACTTGATTTTCTACTTATACTTGTCAAACTCGCTCCCAACTCAACTTCACCAACAACTGTATATTTTTTGAGTAAGCCCTTCAATTCAACTTTTATTAGTTAAATCCACTTCAAGGAATGTAAGATCATTGGCTGTGATCGACATGAACTGCAAAGTTCATTCGATCCACGAGATAGAATCCTTTCGGAACCTCTATCTCTTTGGAACTATGTACCTCATTCGCAGACGTTCCGAAGGTCATTCACTTTTACTGTAGGATTTCCATTTGCTTTCCAGAACCATTCTATTACTATTAGGAATGTTTCCGAACACTTATACTAATCCAACATTCATCCACAACATCTATTGCTATTATTTGGATTCTGACATGGGGATAGTCAGGGTGGTTCTTTTCTAAAAAAAGAATATGATTGGACCTGACCAATGATTGTTTCACAGGGATTGTTTCACTAGATGGAGTGTTTGAGTCGAAATGATAGATAAAAGAGTTGTTAGATAAAATTGATAGGAATGTGGGTATGTTGCTTCGGACTTCGGACGAAATGCTTCGGAAGGAATTGTTCAGAACGAGGACGATGTGAATGTAATGTCCAAATTGTGATCGTGACAGTATCCCCCCTCTAGCTTCGGAGTCCCTACAACGCGTGTATACTCATCGAATGGGGGTGGGGACCGCATCGGTAAAATCCGAAGATAGGTGAGGCATAGGATGGTCCGTGCAAGGGATTTGGTGCTTAATCAAATTTTTGTATAAAATAAGATTTTGAGAGACAGCATCAGCCATCATTCAGCAGCGAACGTAGAAATGTCAAATCCCAAAGGCCTCCCCCACTCTTATGACGGGTTATTAGAGAAGGCTGAAACACAGATAAAAATTCGTCTGGAGTTGAAGGACAGACTCCTAGAGGATGTGGAGGCTTGGGCAAAGGTGACGGATGTTTTAGAGGTAAGTCCTTTAACTTTTGGTTTACAAAATATGTTTTAAAAGCTTATCGATGTGTTGACAGCCCGCTCTAAAAGCTCAAGTCAAGGTTGAGTATGTGCTGGACAAGCGGTTTCAACGTCCAAAGCAGCTGGACGACCTCCAAACTGAGCAGGATCTCATTCGCGAGTTCCTTGACTCTATGTGAATGAGGGAGGAGGAGAAGGTGAAGGGGAGTTTGCAGAATATTGATGGGGAGGAAGAAGCTCCCGAAAAAGATTCCGAACCATCGGTAAGTGAGAAGTTGGCCTTGTTATTGCATAGCTGATCGTTCATATAATAGGTGGCAAAGGGGAAGAACAAGGAGCCCATAATCATTCGGGTATCAAAACCAAGGCCAACCCCGTTGTTCACAAGCGACCCCCTGGACAACTCGATCTTCCCAACTCCGACCAAAGTTTTGGTCGAACCTTCGGAACCATGGCAGTCGAAGTCGAAGTCAACAATCATCGTTGGTTCGTCGTCTAGCGAATCATCGGAGGAAGAGGAGGGTAGTGTGGTGGTAAGTGGGAAGCCTGTGAAGACCCGCGGAGCGAAGGTCAAGCAGATGGATGCGAAGCTGGAGGTACTCAACGGGAAACACAGGTACCCCGAAAACTCGTGTCGGTTGGCCGAAAAAATCTCCATTAATGTGAGTTCTTCCGAAAGCTTATTGTTTGCTGTTGCAAAGCTGATAGCACATAATAGGGTGAGGTTGTATATCCGACCAAGGATTGTGTTCGCTGTAAGGGATATAAGTACACCTGCAGCGGCCTATTGGGAAACCCTTGTGGAAGGTGTCTTTGAGACAAGCAGAAGTGTCTCCTAGTGGAAGGTACATTCTGCCAATCCTTACATCGTTTCTTGATCCCTTCACTGACAAACAGTGTTTATTCTGTTTCATGTAGCTGATGTCATTTGTAGATCGGCCACAAAGACATCAAATGCTGGTGCATCGACAAGTTCTGCCTGAAAGACGTCCATTCTTCCGTCTGCTCCGAAGCCTCGTGCTGCACCGAAGCGAAAGGCGACAGAAAGCACAATGTTGCCCAAACGAAAGCGAGTACGTATTGCCTCTTCGCTGGAGGATCTAATGGAAAGGGGAAGTTCAGTGATTCGGGACCTTCAGCAGGCGATGGTAACCCAACAGCAGGCAATAGCAACTCAGCAGCAGGCCATGGTGGATGTAGCGAAGTGGCAGGATGAGGTAAATAAAGTCTTAAAAGAATTATAAAAGTAAAAAAGAGACAATAAAAGCTTTTGAAACGATATTTTTGATTGAAAAAATAAGGGTTTGAAGAATTTTGAGTTAATCAATAGAGTTTAAAAGCATGGGATGGATATGAGTGAAAGTATTGTCTTTGAAGAAGAGGATTTGTTCGGAAGGGTAGTGTGAGAGGTCCCGATTGTTCGGAAGATGTGATGTGGTTTTGCGAAAGCATCATCCCCCCCCCTCTGTGTAGACGTCGTCTCAACGGATGAGTAGATTGGATTTTAGGGGTTAATCAGTGGGTATGATGGTCGATGAGTGGACAACGTAAGGGGAGGTTCTGACTGCTGATCGAAGATGTTGTGGGTTGTACCCTCCGAACAGATCACGGCAGTTGCAGTCTGATGGTTTTGAATAAAATAAGAATATCATCAAGATAAAGCATAATGAAATTATCTGCCATCTCTTGCGAGATATTGTTCATGAGGTGTTGGGGGACGACAGGAAAGTGGTTAATGATTCAGTAAAATGTGGAGTGTTTGAGGCTTCGGAGACTCCGAAAGGATTTGCTTCAGCGGGTTGATCTTCGAAGAGGTAGGCGATGCAGAGGAAACTTGTTTGGGATTTTTTTGAAAATGGAGGGAGAAATTCAGAAAAATATTCGGCAGCTGAAATAATAGAGAGAGGATTTTTGGAAGCATATGGTGATATGTTAACTGTTGGTACAGAAATATTGGTGATGATAGAGAAAGGTTAGTTGAAACATTCGATGTTGGAGGATAATCCGAAAGGTATGAGATGTTTTGAAACAGAGGGTGAGATATGAAACATTCAATGTCGGAGCGTAATCTGGAAAACTTGAGATGTTTTAGTGCAAGAGTTGAAATATTTGAAAGCAATCCCGACATGTAAGTTGGTATGTTCATAATGGTACAGAAAGGTTGGCTGAAACATTCGATGTCGGAGCATAATCTGGAAAACTCGAGACATTTGGCACAGAGGTTGAGACACTTGGAGGCAATTCCGAAGTGTTCGAAGTATCGATTGCAGCGTTCAGGACGTAACCCAAGGATCGCGAGAGATGTGGTGAACCATTAACTGACGATGGCGGTAGCATTGAGGCAGTGTGGAGTTCGAGAGTGGTGTCAATGATTGATTGAGGGTCGATCATTGTACAGGCCATGGCGACCATCATGTGTGGGGGCATGGAAGCAGTGCCAAAAGAAAAGTGATAGAGAGCTTCTACCAATCGATGATCGGATTTGTGGTGTGAAGCTGAAATAGTCCCAGCATCATGGGAGCTAAAGGTTTTAGTGTTGTTAACAGTAGCAAAAAGAGATGGAATAGATGATTTGGAAAATATGATTGTAATACTCAGATATCTATGAAGCTACGGATAGCTGGCTTGCAGAGTTGATGGACGTCCGAATAGGTCCCGAATGATCAGGTAGTTGTACATTGATGAGGAAAGAAATTTGAACCGAGAGGTGGGACTGGAGGAGATTGAGGGGGGTGAGCCAAATTGTCCTATTGAAATGTTGTATAGTCAAGGTGCAGTTCGAAACTTGTGAGGCCTGTTATCAAAGGGTATAAAAGACTTTGCAAAGAATGGCCGAAGCTGGTGAACATCTTGTTCTGTTAACATGTTAGATTTTGGTACATTAGAATCAGTTTTTAACATAGTATGCCAAGAAAAAAGACAAAGTAATGAAAAGGATGATAGAGATACCACTGATTGTCAGTCGATGAATCGTGGGGTCCGCCAAAATGTCGGGGGAATCTCAAATATCCACCAGGTGGTGGTGGTGGTGGTCCGAAAGGAAGACCGAACAGTGGAGGGCCAGGAGGGCCGCCTCCAAAGGAGTTGCCTTTGAAGGAAGGGCCATTTCCCAGATGACCCTCATTCCTCGGAGCCCAGAAGGGAAGTCTGAAGAATTTGAGGGAAGGTTGGCGGGATATTGCCACCAGGATGAGTGAGAGTGAAGTGTGATTCATCTCTTTCGAACAGGTGCAAAGATGTGTGTTGGTCTTTCTTTGGCTGTGGTGTCCAAAGGAAAGTCCAAAGAATTGAGGAGAGGTTGGTGGGATATTGCCACCGTAATGAGTGAGAGTGAAGCGTAATTCGTCTCTCGGAACTAAAGAATAAACCCTAGCATGAAAACTGGGTGAGTGAACAGATGGGATAAATTATAAAGGCTTTTGAAAAGGTGTAAAGAGGTATGTTGGTCTTTCTTTGGTGGTGGTGCCCCAGAGGAAAGTCCGAAGAATTTGAGGAAAGGTTGGTGGGATATTGCCACCAAACCGAGTGCGGGTGAAGTGTAATTCGTCTCTTGAAACTGATGAATGCGATGATTTGTGTAGATCTTCCGAATGCCAGCGAAGACATTGGTTGATCCATGTCAGGTTGTGGAGAGTTTGTGACCCGATTTGAGAGAATGGGTTGTTGAGACTGATGTTGAGGGGAAGCTATGTTGTGTCAGTGTGAGATTTAAGGGATTGCATCGATGGGATTGGGGAGATGAGGGTACAACAAAGGGAGAATCTTCAGAGTTCCAAAGGGAGTCCTTCAAAGGATATAATGATAAAAAGATCATCTGTAAAGTGATGATTGAGTGGGGTGGACCATGGGTGCCTAATCGAGGTGTGGAAAGTAAATGTATATTTAACAGGGGTGTTGAAGATTGATGGGTTCAGTAGGAGATAGAGTCATTGGATCTCAGTCTAGAGTGATAGATGTTGGTCGCTTGGATAGTGGTAAAGGGATATCTGCAGGTCCCATGAAGCGAGTCCTTCGGATGAGTTGTTGTTCATTCTGTAATGTAGACATAGTGTTTCTAAACAAAAGGAAGTAAAAAGTGCTTTTATCTGTAGTTGTTAGTTCAATTATACTGTCAGAATCCAAATATCAGTAATAAAAGATGTAGATGAATATTTGGGTTAGTGAATCTGTTCGGAAATATTCCTATTGGTAATAGAATGGTTTTGGAAAGTGAATAGAAATCCTACAGTAAAAGCGAATGGCTTTCGGAACGTTTGCGAATGAAATGCATAGTTCCGAAGAGATAGTTGTTCCGAAAGGATTCTATCTCATGGATCGAATGAACTTTGCAGTTCATGTCGATCACAACCAATGATCTTACATTCCTTGAAGTGGATTTAACTAATAAAAGTAGAATTGGAGTGCTTACTCAAAAAATATAAAGTTGTTGTTTTAATGTGAGTTGAGGAAGAGTTGGCAAGTGTGAGTAGAAGAATCAAGTTGACATACGATAATTGAACTAGGGAACATACATGCAGATTGTTTAGCTATATACCAAAGGATTCGGAATAGGAGGTGAATGGGAATGAGTCCGTGAGGATTGGAAAATAGCCAAGGTACATGTATACTAATTAAAGGCCATAGAAAACAAAGGACAATGATGGAAGGAAAATTGTGAATGAAGACAAGGGATAATAGACTATTACCAGCTCCTGAAACATGTTTCTGAATTGTATAGCTTTTTGGATAGAGATAGCCATGCTTAAATCTTTCGGAAGTTCATTATGAGAGTCTAGAACATTCCTATCATCAAGTGTGATGATATGGTATGTCATCGCAAGCATTGAGTGGATATGAATAACTCCATCCATAATTGTATGGTGAAAGATGGGGATAGTGATGGGGATAGTCAGGGTGGTTCTTTTCTAAAAAAAGAATATGATTGGACCTGACCAATGATTGTTTCACAGGGATTGTTTCACTAGATGGAGTGTTTGAATCGAAATGATAGATAAAAGAGTTGTTGGATAAAATTGATGGGAATGTGGGTATGTTGCTTCGGACTTCGGACAAAATGCTTCGGAAGGAATTGTTCAGAACGAGGACGATGTGAATGTAATGTCTAAATTGTGATTGTGACAATTCTATATCATTTAGGCATCATGATATGAATATTCTAGACCCTCAGGATCATGCTCCGAAGGATTCAAGGATGGATAACTTTACCCAAAGAGCCATGCAATTTGAAAACATGTTTCAAAAGTTATTGTTAGTTCGTTAATCTTTTTCTTCTATTCACAATTTTCCTATCACTCTTGTTCTTTGTTTTCAATGGTCTTTAATTAGTATACATGTACCTTGGCCACTTTCCGATTCCCACGGACTCGTTCCCATTCGCTTTCTCTTCCGAACCCTTCAGTATATAGCTAAACACATTTGCATGTATGTTCCCTAGTTCTATTATTGTATGTCAACTTGATTCTTCCTACCCATACTTGCCAACTCGTCCTAAATTCAACTTGAACAACAACCTCATATTTGAGTAAGCACTCCAATTCTACTTTTATTAGTTTAACACACTTCAAAGAATGTAAGATCATTGACTGTGATCGACATGAACTGTGAAGTTCATTCGATCTATGAGATAGAACCCTTTCGGAACCTCTATCTCTTCAGAACTATGCATTTTGTTCGCAGACGTTCCAAAGGTCATTCGCTTTTACTGTAGGATTGATCTTCACTTTCAAATATCATTCTATTATTATTAGGAACATTTCCGAACAGAATCACTGACACCTTACTCATCTACAACTTTTATCACTGATATTTGGATTCTGACAATTGTGAGCTCACTAAGATTGTTGCACATGAGTTTGAGACGGATTGCCTTGGTCATGGCAAAGGCAAGATGTTTGCCTAAGTAGGGTCCATACTGAAGCTAAGTAAGTTATCTGCTAAGGCAGTTAGATTAATGTCCAATGTGACTTCATCCTGAAAACCCGGTCCAAACGCTGAGCAATTGCGTAGTCCTCTTGTAGCGCTATCAAGCGGCTCTTAAAGTGTAACAAATTTTTATTAATGGCGAGAGCCCTACCCCTATTATTTATATCGAATGTAGTAGGGAACACCTTTCGCTTTCATGCATGCCCAGGGTTGACTGAGTTATATTGTTGATGCAGGGACAGGCACACAGCTCCAAATACACCTTTGTCTTCATTTCGACGCAGCATGAATGCACCAGTTGCCAAAAATAGGTACCAGGATCTTTTTTTTTTTAATCCGCTGATATTTTTTGAGTTGCGGCATATGCCCATCACGCGGCATGGCTCAGGTTCGGGGCTCTAACGGTTGGACATCCGATTGGATCAAACACGCGCCACGACCCTTGCCAGGGCTCTGTCAAATTCGGAGCGACCGCATCAACTAGCTTAACCAAAATAGACTGGTGTATAAGCAGTATACTTTTGCCGTTAATGATTACCCAGTTGGCTGCTGTGCCAGCTCATCAGTAAGATCTCGGTTAGCAACTATTTCCCCGCATGCCCTATGCCTTTTCTTGACCAAAGGTCCATTCTTCAAATTCACAAACATACCATAATACGTCTTATATATTTCGAACGTGGCTTCAGGGGTCTACCTGCGACATCATCTGTATCAACCCCACAGTACTCCTGGCAGCATTCTGTTGGCATCTGGAACGAACGCCAGCTATTAGGATGGCATGTGGTCTGGTTGTTCCGCCGCACTCGACCCTGTCCAGCCCGCTATCGGTGCCAATCTCGTAACCATTATACCGTTTCCGAACGACTCGGAATTTTGATGCGAAATACCACCGGCACAGCATCGAAGTTTCAACTACGCCATTACGAATCGTCGTCGTAGTGCTGTGCGTAGGTCTGGGTGTTTGCGGGAGTGCGGAAACATCAAGAGATCGTCGCCACGATATTGGAATTGTACTCAGACAGACAAATCCCACAGTATTTTAAACTAAACTAAAGTTATACACCACAAAGGGTATTTGATCTCAATCAGTAGATATGTACCACAGACCACAGTTAACATCCTTCTGCATCCGTGATAGCTACCTTGCTGGCGTTATCCTCCACAACCCCATTAAGTCTAAATCACAACAGGTGGTTTTTGTCAGTCCTGGCGCGTTGTTATATCTCCACTCCCAAATACCCTTTTCCATACCCTGTCATAGTTCTGCCACATTGCAGAAAACACCGCATCTATAAACGCTCCCAACCAGCTCGGCATTCGACCCGTTCGTTTATCCGTGAATATCTATGGAATGAGAGGTGATATGGGTTAGAAAATGTCGAGACTTTCGGAATCAATCTGAGGGTGTAACGAAAGAACACAGTCTCGATCTCGTGGGAAGAGTGTAGGGTGAAAAAGCAAAGATGGTACATGTGTTGCTTACCCATTGCAAGAGAGAAATACCGAGTAGACTTGGTAGCCACATCGCAAGAAACAATGAAGCCCCGATTTTTTGTCTAATACTCGTAGCCTCGTAGTATGGTATACCGTCTAAATACGCAACATAAGCAGGTGGGAAATTGTGTTCTGCGTATAGTTAATATATGCAATTTTAGCACGCCATTATACCATGTAGTGTCCGTCCTCAAGACTGGAGGGATTGGACAGCTGGAAACAGAGACAGAAAGGGATAGAGCATACCTCTTGCGCCTGCCCTTATGATATTAATATACCGCTTGGAAGGTTGCATCGGCGCTGATCGTCGCTTATTATCCGGAGCCAAAAGCGTATACGCAATGAGCCTCTCTTCCGGGCTGACTAACCCACTCTGCATAAGCGCGTAAAGAGTGTCCTTATAAGCAGCTCCCGCTGCCACGGATCCTGCAAGCGGCCCTGCGTCCGATACGGCGAGAACGCGTGCATGCTGATCCAGGGACTGGTACTGGTGCTCATGCTGATGCTGTTCTGCGGCCATCACGAAGGAATGATCGAGTCGCAAGCATTCCACGGCAATCTCCTCGTATGAACAGCCACCTCCTTCAGAAGCAATAACCTTCCTGTAATCCTCCGGAGTGATTAAATATGCAACACCGGTGAGGGCTGGCTTCTTTAGGTTCAGAGTTCCAATAGGAATCGATGATGCATCTGATTCAGCTTTTGGACCCATATTCTTTGAGACTTCGACGTCTTTTGAACCTGTAGCGTCGTTTAATCCCACGACGACTTTGGAATGAACAGTCTCGATGTCCTGCACTTGACTTTGCAACCGCACATTGGCGAAACAAGGCTCCCAGTACGGTATTCCCGGCAAGTCAAAGGTTAACTCCAAACTTGGTACGACGACGTTACAGCTTGCGAGTGGACGAATGCCCCGGAGGCCTTCGAATGTTTTAGAAGACATATTTGAGCCGTAGGCAAGGTACCAGAGGTTAGGTTCCGCTTCCTTAGTTTCCGCTTCCTTCTCTTCTGATATAGTTGCTTGAGTGGGAGTCTGAGGTGCAGGCATAGGAGTGTTGATGAAAGAATTCCAGCTAAGGGGTTATAAGGGCACTTAATCAATCAATATTTCCGAAAGGCTATATCCGTAGGAGCTGCGTCCTCGCCGAGATACAGGGTTAATAAGGCCGTAGCGATCGGTTGTCATTCTGTGCATATTCTTACATAAGAGTGTAGTCTAGGAATAACACACCTAGTTTGAGCATAAGGTTAATGATAATCTTTTGTTTTCCATCAGCCAATCGTGAGTTACTGGGTCATCGGATAAGTATGACGACGCCATGTGTACGATCACGGAAGTACGAGCTGCGGTGACGGTATACAGATGTTAATGTGCTCTGGTGTAGGAGGTGCTGGTGTTGCGCATGGCGTTATCCAAGCAGTGCTGTAGCGACGTGTCCCCCCTTTTATGTAACCCAGAGTTACCAAAGTGTCTGACAGGTTCTCCAAGTGGGGAAGTCGGGAATGGTTTTCGTCGTCAGCGTCTGAGTCAAGGTTAGGGGGTCTTGGTTACCCTTGTGATGTCACCTGCAATGTTCAATTGTTTGTTGACTACACAGGGCTCACCTGCTAGTCTTGTCGCATATTCGATTCAGCGAGAATTGCGGTTGACATAGCGCCTGAGCGCTGAAGCTACAGCTGTTGCAACTGCTGCCAGGTGACGCACGTGTTGTTAGGTTTTTTGATAGTTATAATTGCATACTTGCAGGAAACACCGAAATTTGAATGTGCAACAGGTGTGTGGGTCTGCATCTTCCTAATCGCGACCTCGAGGGCCCTTTCAAAAATCCGAGCACAGTCCGCGGGCATGCGAGATTTGGAATTCACTGGAAGGGGAAACCTTCGAGATCGGCTGTGAGAAAAGAAAGGTGACAATTGGCAGGAGAAGCGCATCCAAAGCTCCGATCGGTCGGGATATAAAGAGTAATTGGGATGAGTCAACCAATGGCCCGCTCGTTTGACATGTAACTTTGAGCAAAATCAAAAGTCTATTCGCTCCCCACCACGCCTTGTTCGAGTTGTTTACGAGAATGCGTGTGAACGTGTTGTTAGTTTCAGCACTGTGCCAGTGAGTGCTGCTAGTGCTTCGTGCTTCGTGCTTCGTGCTTCCTTGGACTCATGAAGACTTTCATCGTGCCTCTGTCGGCATGGTGATCAAAATATCGCAGGATATATATGTGTGGCTTCTTGCTTTGCCAATATCACTGCAATTGTTTCAATTACGGTGACGTCTTATTTCAAATCTCTGAAGATCAGCTGAATGTACCCACAGTGACTTGAGCTATTGGAGGATGAAGCGAGATAAGAGTTTGGTGTATTTTCATCCAACTCAAGTCAAACCTAAGTCTTGCTATGGCTTCCTGCATCTTTCACACGTTGAATGGCTGCATCCATATCACTGTTGGCTACCCCCAACAACCTCTTCCCCACGAATACCTCGGAGGGAACCATGGCGAAGCGAGATAAGTCAAGCACAATTGTTACGAGGGCTTCTTGCAAATTCACATGGTCGATGCTGTGGCTAATGATTTATACCCACATGTTTCCGCAGAGCTCGACGTTTCAAATTTTGACTTTTCACATGGCATCGTCGGTATCTGTCACCAACTGATGTTGCAGCACCGCACTCTGCGTTTCAAAGCTGCGTGGACGAAGCGAGTTTTGTCGAGACATCGCGTTTCGATATAGATGATTTATACGTCGCGTCTCTTGCCGAAGGGGTCAAAAGGTCAAGCTTCAAGGACGGTCGCGGACGCTCTCTATAAATTGGTTGGCTTGGGGATATCATTCCAACTACCAGACTGGAGATGGTGCGCGGGCCTCGGCGCAGGTAATATCCGTTGCGCTGGTCGTTGCGCGACGTATCTACTTGTTTTGACAGTTTCTGGCATCGGTGATGGATCTGGAACAATCTACGTGCGGGGAAGCCAGAAAGCGAGTGACCCTGGAGAAATAAGACCGAGACCGAGATCTACGCAGGACTTGTAAATTAAGGTGCATTTATACAGCATGACGCGTGATAGGCGCGAGGCAGATATAAAATATAATATCAAACGCGTCTCACGCGCAACAACTTGTCGCAACTCCGATTACAATGAAACCCAATAATTTATTTTGCATACTCATATGGCCGCTAGTGCGTCAAAAGTATAAAATTATTTCAGACGAAAATTGACACCAATTTAGTGGCCAATTATGCGGCTAGGGCTACCCCTAATAAGGGTCTCAAATCTATAATGCGCGCAAATTTTTGTCCCTTTGCGTATATACGTACGTGACTGGTGGCAGCTTCCTCATTTCCTCATTTCCTCTTCTTCTTCCAGATCACAATTCAGTAATGCCCCGCGCTGTCCCTCTTGGCAGCCACACTCTCTCTTCCATTGTCTTCCGAAATCTTTTTTCGACCTCGCCTCCTCTTACGACTGCATGACACCATCATCATCACCCACTCCGCCATCCTCTCACAGCTCTCCTCTCAGTTCTAGCCCCTCTATTCAGCACCAACAACACCAGCAACGCCACACGCCGCGCCCGTCCCTCCCACTTCCCGTCCCTCCAGCGCTTCCGCCTTTCTTCCGACACCAAGACCCGAGCACCTCGTCCCCGTCTTCGTCGCTTTCAACTAGCGTCTCTTATCCCTCTTCCGGAGCAGTGTCTGGAAGCGAGGATTCCCCGCGAGTGCACGTGCCGCCACGGCATGGAAAAGGAAAACAGACATCCGACGACTCAGAGTCGAGCTCTTCAGAAACAGTTCTGTTGCAGGCACGGCAAAGCTTACGGGGAACTAGTACTGATCCCACAAGTGCGGCACCCGAGCAAGATCTTAAGCAAGAGTTTGAGCACCAAGGCGCTGAGCAGGGCTTCGAGCAAGGCTTCGAGCAGGGCCCCAGCCCTGGTGATCCCAGCACAAGCTCGGTTGGTGAGACAGATCCACAACGACACCCACAAGGAAAGAAAAAACGAACACGGACATTGACCACGCCACACCAGTCTGCGGTACTGCATGCTCTCCTGGCGCAGGTGAGCACCGGGTTCTCTTTCCCCTGTGCTTTGTAATCCCCCCTAGTGATACCAATTAATCTAATTCTAAATTTTAGAGTCGGTTTCCTACGACAGCTATGAGAGAGGAGGTGGGTCGATCAATTGGACTCAGTGCCCGTAAAGTACAGGTCGGTGTTGAGCAATTTTTTTGGTGTTGGTCCACAAACTAATTTTTTTTCGTGCCCCTTTTAAATCACGGCTATCCCCTTAAATTCGCGCCTGCTTCAGGTATGGTTCCAGGTATGTCAAGTTTGTATACTTCTACAACGTTACACGAAATCAATTTCAAGTCACTCTGTTTTTGTTTTCTTCTTCGCCGGGATGGCATGTCTTTTAGAACCAGAGACAAAAAGCTCGCAAACCGCGCCAGCAAAGCACCATTCCTGCTGATAAACCACCACAATTTGGAGCATTCACGGACATTGGCGCTGTTGGATCTGGGGCAAGCTCGTCGACTAGTGCAGGCTTAGGTGGATCTGGGTCATTGCCATTCCAAGGGATGGGTATAGAAAGACGGTTGTCTCCCTATATTCCAGAAGCATCCTCAAGTTCGAGCTCAGGATATCCTGGTGGTTTACCCGTCCATAATATGAGTCAACCGGGAAGCATGCCGCTTCGTCGCTCATCACAATACCATCCACCAGAATTTCCTGAGTATCCACCGGCACAGAGTCCTCCGCCCCAAGAGCAGCAACAGCAAC
The DNA here is from genome assembly GCA_003314545.1 of Ramaria sp. MG151. NCBI lineage: Eukaryota > Fungi > Basidiomycota > Agaricomycetes > Gomphales > Gomphaceae > Ramaria > Ramaria sp. MG151. The sequence goes on along the minus strand of QMFG01000671.1, from coordinate 83,926 downwards.
AAGCGCAACAGCGCCCACAAAGTAGTAGTGGCAGCGATGTTCCATATGGATTCCAGTTGCCAAGCCCTCGTTATTCGTACCATCCCCATGCAATGTCAGTAAATGCGCCCTCCGACGCGATGTATTCGCGCCATCCTCCCCTACCAGGCCCAGGATCAATTACAGGCCCAAGCCTACCACCTCCGTCCATGACACGCTCCACCTCCCCCATAGTCCTTCCTCCCCTCCGATTTGACCAACCCTCCCGCCCAAGCCAGTTCCAGGGTACTCTTGGTCTCAGTCTCCCTCCGCCTCCCCTCCATGGCAGTGAACCTGGACGGAGACAGGACTCGCACTTGCGTGGTTTGCAACATTCGCATCCACGTTCGCATTCTACCTCACTCATTCACCCCTCGCACTCTCACTCACTTCCACCTCCACATTCAGCCTCCATCCCTCCCCTTTCGCCTTCCAACTCGCCCTTCGGCCTTGCACAGCTCCCTCCGCCGCCCCATCACAGAGGAAATATCCCTCCGCCATTCACGCTGCAGCCCCAACCCCAATGGGATCCCCCACACCCAGGTGCTGGACCCATGCCAACACTCCATCCACCCGTGGGACCCTCGTCTTATTCCTCCCAGAACCCTTCTTCCTCCCCACAAGGGATATTTTCTCGCCATCGCAGGAATTCAGATCCTACGCGGACGTTGACGTTACCAGCAGCACCGGTGTCTCGGCATAATCTGGAACAGCAGCAGCAGCAGCCGTGGCCCCTGTCTGCTTTACGCTCCGACTCCAGTAATACTGTGACGGGTGCGGGTGCGAGCACAAGTGCAAATATGGGTACGTCGTCGCCCTCCATGCGCCGCTTTGACCCTGTGCATTCTGTGGTGTTTGAAGGGGGAGAGCGCGAACGTCAGCAAGAGCGCGATACTTCGGAGCATCATGGTACTGCCACCGGATCTGGGGGCCATCGCAGCGGCAGTGGCAGTGTGGCTCGTCGCAGCAGACATACGTACGAGCTTGATAGGTCGAGTGGTAGTACGAGTTTGCGCTCGCCCCAAAGGCATGCTGACGAGGAGGAGGAGCGGGAGCTCGGGGAGCTCGAACATCGCCGGAGCAGCGAATCTTTGCGTAGGGGAGGTCCTTACCAGCCACCACCGAGGCCCGACAGTTGACGATATTTTCTCCGTTCTCACCTCGACACCCGGTGCGGAACGAATACTTCTTTCAACAAAAAAAACCTTGCTTTGATTCTAATATCTTATGGGTGGGAGTGAAACACTCGTCACTCTAATGATTTGCTCTCTCCTTTATTTTTCGGCTTTGCTTTCATCGTCTTAGATTCTCCCTGTCATCTCTTGTGTTGATCCGTGTTAACGTTCTCTTACCAGTGTATCGCATTACCTCCCCACTATCGCTCTCTAACCCAAATATTAAAGCACACGCACATAAACTACAAACCTAATTACTAATGTAACTCATGTCCCCTTAGTATTTCTGAAACTTGATCAGACATTCGCAGCACGTGAGCCTGTAACAATAAGGTGCGTATCCGTGCTAGACTATGTTTCGCCTAGATAACAGCCTTGCCCTCAGTGCCTCTTCCCTCAACCCCACAGAGTCCTGTTCTAAAGATACATCTGCCCTCTTCTTCTCGGCAGATAGACGTACACGCAATAGAGCCTGCTCCCGGAGTTTCATCTCTGCTTGCTGAGCCTGGGACGGAGTTATATTGGACTTGTTGCTTCCATTCGAAGATTCGCTCTGCTGCACATCAGATGTCTGCGTGTCGCTTTTGGGAAGATCCGAAATAGGTGGCTGCTCTCCATGTGAAGGTTGTCCAGAAGGCTGTGTGGCTCGTCGCTTCTCCTCTTCTAAACGCTCCATGAGACGTGTCCGCATATTAGTAGCAGACGGTGAAACACAAGCAGTCTCGCTAGCGGCTTGGATAGATGGAGTGTCGGGAATAAGGTCGACTGCAGGAGAATAAGGTGCCTTTTCTCTCAACTTAGCAAGCTTTGCCCTGGTACGGGCCATTATGTCTCGAGCTGGCTTCCTGGATGATGGTCCGGGTTCTGGCGGAGATGCAGAACTTGTTGGAAGAATTTGATCCCTATCAAGGGGAAAGGTAAATATCAGCGGGTATCTCCCTGGCACAAGCAATAGTTGTTAAACTTACTTCCGTTCGATCATGGCTTTTGAGGACTCCTCGGGAATAACAACTTTTGTTGTACCACTGACGGTCACCCCTGTTTTATTTTGTTGCGGTAAGAGATGAGCATGTAACATATCCAAACCCGTGGGATTCAATGATCGTTTCCTCGGGAGGGTACTCTCCGTGGAATTAGCTTCAACAAGGCTTGGTTTTCGGTTGGAACCGGATGACTCTGAGGGCGTGAGTTCCCGAAGCTGACCAAGCCGCTTCGCTTCGCCTTTGATACTGATTCCCCAAGAACTGATTACTGTTTCGGATCGATCACCCACATTCTTGTGATTTTGGGTAACCTTAAGCAGGGATGATGATTCTTCGCGTACAACATCCTCTGTAACAGGCTCCGCTTTGTTCGCGTTGGTTGTGAATTCTGGTGGTAAAGTCGCTGACAGTGAGTCTGAGTGGTCGAATTTTGCCTGGTCCATTGTAACCGTATCTGAGATACGAGAAGTAGACTGAGGGACATCTCGAGGAATAGAAGGTAGATGTGGGTTAATCATTGCGACAGCCGAGCGACGTGCGCAGTCTGGATCTCTTCTTGGGCGGCCGGCAAGGTGACGATCTTGAAGCCGATCGCTTCTCCACGTTTCATCTTTCGAAGCTAACGGTACCTTCCCTTTACCTTTTGTATTATTGTTACCCGCAGAAGGGGCCCTCGTGCTATCCTGGTCATTGTCAGACCTGTGTAGATCTGGTGTAGATGTAGCTTTAGGGGATTGGCAACTCGAACGATCACCATGCGAGTTGAAACGAATGGGTGATGGAGACCGGTGGTCTGGATTCCTTGGTGAATTGAGATGACGGCAAGGAGCGGAAAGCCGTGGGCTGCGGCGCGGTGATGGAGCCCCTCGAGCTGATAGATGGTTATCCCAGCGATGTCGTTCCACAGGGTCTCGCATAGGTGCTTGGGAGTCTTGTGGCGGTGTGTCGTACTATCAGACAAGGAACATCAGCTGACTTCCGCCACAAGAAAACAATAGTAATACGGGAAGATCTCTGCTGAGATAGAATGTTTTCCACGTGATATCATGCAAACGAAATAACGAAATAATATACGTGGCACACACGCCATTCAAGTATTACATACCTGTACCGCAGCATCATATGTAGCCAAATCCCTGAACGGCGAACGCAGATACGAGTAAAGTTCTGTTATTGGTTGATGAGTATGCGCGAGGGAGATAATTGTACATATACGCGCAAGCTTCGCGACTTTCAGAGGGCACCTACCATGTGAAAAACGCTCCGCATTCGCAAATCGACCTGTACTGGGCTCTTCAAGGTCTCCAATGTAGTACGGGGTGTCCATATCAAGAAATTCAGCCAATAGTTTCACGGCAGACTCAGACCGTAAGTCAAGCGTCTTCATTAAGGATAAAATGAACGTTGTTAAAAACTACCGTATGCAAAGATATTAGTGTCAGTTCGTTACGGAGTACATCAATATACGTCAATGTATCGCTGACATGACAAAACCTGGCGTACCTCAACATCTAGATTAACCCATACGCGCAGCTCGCGTCTCACGAAAATTGTTGCACGAGAAATGAGATCAGGGGATGCGGCGATTTGTGCAGGGGTAGGAGCAGGGCGATATCGAGTGTATGGATTAGAAGCAACATGCTAGAAATCCCATGAATATTAGTAAAGAGGTTGATATATGCGTTCCCGTCGTGAAGGTCATGTTTCTGAGAAATTTATGGAAGGGGAGCGGGGAGAATATCAATCAGTCAATACGCAACTCACTTTTGCGTATAATCCATGGCGGTAGACCCATCGTCTACGATCTATAGCTAATTCTAGAGCATCAGCTTGTTCTCTTCTCTCGCGTGACCCAGATCGGTTCCGTCTTCGTGTCCCCCAACGACTTGACTGCCCTCGTGCCCTGCCACCAGGCTGAATTATGGAACAAAATGACTTCAAGCTTGTGTGGTTGTGAAAAAATGATTAAATAAGACTTACACGTGAAGTAGCACCGGGTGCGGTCCCTAACAAAACTTCTGGGACCGGGTCTGATGTGGGTGAGGATGCTCGGAGGGGAGGAAGATAATACTTGGAATAGTCATACTTAGATCGGAAGTTGTGAATAAGAAATGGCCCGATGGGAGCATTACACAGCGGACATTTACGCGACTGTTGGCACCATACGAAGATACAGTCAAAGCATAGCCTGTCATGTGCACAAGGGAGGACGGTCCTGTCCTGTATATGGTGCAGGCATATCACGCAATGATCCTCGTCCTCTTCGTCGTGGACATCGAGGATATCATCATGGCGAGACCTTCGCTCTGCACCCCCAAAGATATGACCTGGCGTCTCGCCACCAAGACTCTGAACGTCTCCTTCAGCTCTCCGTTCTGCGTCGGAAATGGGCGGTGGCGATGGCGATGCGGAAGGATCTAGTCTTACACGTTTGCGCAATGGCGACTTGGAGGCCATCGGTGGTGTTGTACGACGAGTTTCCCGCGTGTACACTTACCAATGGTGCAAGGTTTTTCGGGCCGGCAATTGCCGACGCCACCACCACCGCCACCAGTCGGAAAATTATTTGTTGAAATGCCACCGACAACGTTTATTCGGTGAGTCCATTCTCCTGCAGCTAGACTTTTCTCTAGTTCTACGTATAATAATATTATTCCAACTTCTGGTGTGAACTGTTCTAGTCTGGCTTCACTAGCTCAAGTTTCGACACATACTCGCTTTCTCTTCACATTGCGCTCTGATGTTGGTGTCTACCATTCTCTCCTGCTGTTTCGATTTTCGGGACTCGTGGAAAGCTGTGCATCATCATTTTATGTCATGGAATCTGCTTGTCCACACTTGGGGGCCGATTTATCACATGCAGAGGTAGAGGAGTGTGGATCAGACCTTGTTGCAGTGTGTCCCTGGCATAGGTAATGCTTACATATCGTCAGGATACGCAAGGATTTTACATGGAAACTAAGCTATCATTCATTGAAGATACGATTTCAACCTGAGCTCGGGCGTCAGTGAGACAGGACTCAAGGCATGCACGTATGCCGTCGAGCTTCGCCGCAATCCAAATGATGTTGAGGAAGTTTGGATAGAAACTCCTACAAATGGGGTAGCGCATTGGGAGGTTGTAGAATTGCGCCCTGTTTCAGAAGGTACGTCCCTTGACGACGATTGCCATGTGTATGTCTGCTTTGCAACTAAATGATGATCCCGTAGAATTTGCAGACCCTCCAACGCTGGACCTGGAGAAGCTCACATTAGGAACAGATGAGTCCGAAGAACGGTCATTAGTAACATCAGAAGAATCGCCCAGTAGCCTTATCGAATGGGCTGTTCTTATCCTCAATACCCCTGATCCTAACCTAAAAGTATTCAGAATTTAATCAGAGAAGATATTCAATTTTCCCTAATATTATGAGCAGGTACAACGCACACGAGATGCCGTGAACCTATTTCGAACCGGAAAATTGAAGGCTATTGGTGCCTCGTCGAGGGCGCCCACTCCTCCTGATGTTCCGCCTCGACATGCAGGCTTGCAGACAGTCGACCCAAGCAAAGTGGGAAAACGGGGCAATGCTGGTAGCCTGAAAAGTCGTATCGCGATGCTGCATGCACTTGCGAATATTGAACAATGGGCGTGAGTTAGTCTCACAAATCATGTTCCTTTTCTTACACATCTATATTTAATTTAGAATTGATCTGGCGTGAGTAAAACCGATAACCCTCTGACCCGACTTGAACTTCGAGACATCTAGCTGGGACATCATAGCACGGTTTGGTCCTTCCAATCCTGATTTACCACACCAGTTCTATACCGATTTTACCAAGGTAGCACTTGACGAGTCAAAGCATTTCTCGCTGCTTTCAGCAAGGCTTGTTTCGCTTTCGTCTTTCTACGGCTCGCAATCTATTCACGCGGGTTTGTGGGAGTCTGCTAAAGAAACTGCGAATTCACTTGCGGCACGGCTTGCAATCATTCACTTGGTCCATGAAGCACGCGGGCTTGACGTGAATCCAAATACAATTGCCAAATTCCGCGCAGCTGGGGATACAGAAAGTGTGCAAGTGCTCGAGATCATCCATCTAGACGAAATCACGCATGTTACCGCTGGTCACCGCTGGTTCACGTGGGTCTGCGAGCGTGAGCGGTGTGAACCCGTGCCACGCTTTCGTGAGGAAGTCAGGGTACACTTTGGAGGCAAAGTGAAGGGTCCGTTCAATGAAGAGGATAGGCGTAAGGCGGGGTTGACGAGAGATTTTTACGAGGATTTGAAAGGAGAAGCATGGGATGGTGAGAAATCAAGATCAAACGTTGTTCGTATAGAATATGAGACATGAAAATTTGTATGGATGACTCGCTCATATTGCATATGATCGGGCGGTGAAATATTGAGATTTATTCACTGGTAGATTTCTTCTTTGCTCTCAGGGTTGAGCGACATTATTAAAATTATGCATTAGGAATGCATGCTTGTATCAGAAAGCCAACGATATAACTCCATCTCATACGGAAGTGCAATGTATGTATCTAGAATGGTAACAGTAGCTGAGATACCGTGCGTCTCAGCGTGCGTCTTGACATTTGAGCAATCTAGACGAGAAAAGCGTGAATCCGTGTCCGCGAGCGCCTGCAATGGTCCACGGACAGTGCAGAGAACTCATGGTCTCTTGTAGGTGTATGAGCGCTAATGAGTGGCCCGTTCTCCGCGTTACGGGCCAAGTTTCGGCTAGGATCCGGGCCGGGCGGAGCCAGAATGAACTGGAAACCGATAGGCACATGACATAATAATGACGGCCTCGGTGTTATCCGTGGCGGTGAAACACAGCGCTGTGCCAATGCATGCATCTGCTGTGAGGTATGGAGAGTGCCTTCCAGAATCCGCATGTCCCGCAGACAAGCTATAAAGAAGAATCTTCCAGCTCCCATCTAGCTATCACAAATCCCAAGTTTCATGGACTGCCATCCTTCATACTCTGCATCCACACAGCCCCCACCACAATCACAATCACAGTCAAAAGTCCTATCCTGTGCAGAGTGTCGCAGTGAGCCAACATTTTGTCTTCCGATTTGCCGAGTGTGGCGGTCTGATGATCGTTCCAGGGTCCAAGTTGCGTTGTGATCGGCGCTTTCCTTGCGAGACTTGTCGAAAGCGCGGTCTCCAGCATCTATGTCCCAACGATGCCCTAATAACACGTCCAAAGTACGTCACTCTCCTCCTTGAGCGCATATGAAGAAAATAATTACCGTATCAGAAGTCTTGCGGCGGATGCTGAATATCTGCGCCAAGAAAACCAACGGCTGCAGGAGCGAGTCCGACAGCTCGAGGGTGCTCTGGTGCTCTTAACTGGGTTCTCTCCAGAGGGTCAATCGCAAACTGACAACATACTCCGAAACCTCTCACAATATGGATCTGGGCATGGTCATTCCGCCTAAGTCCAATATTTCATCAACTAAAATGGACGCGCCCGAGCGACCACCTTACCTCCTTGACGATAATGCACCTCACTCTAATTTTTTACTCATAGACCTGGTAGTATTTATGGCACCATAACAGTACACCACTGATTCTTATGTAACAATACCCTAATGACACAGCTAGAGTTCGGTGGTGTCGTGTTTCTTTCGCCATTCTGTTAATCCTCTGTGGAAGGTCTTATTATCAAGTCCATTCTGCACCAGAATAAAAGTTACTCCTGCCGCAAGGTTCCTTAGTATTAATGGATGTTATATAATATGTTAGTACTTGCCAAGTGATTCAACTTCGCTATTCCGGCGCTCGTCATCGTAAAATAACTGTGTGAAATAAGAATTCTACATGTGTAGATGAAAGAAAACCAAAACATACCATTTCTGTGTAAGGGATTCCTGTTTTGCGGTGCAATTCCTTGAAATGAGTGATCTTCGAGCCTAACGCCCAGATCTATGTGAGTCAAGCGCCTCCGCACTGAAGAAGCGTACGGCTACCCGGGTATATCTCCATCTGATTAAAGAACTTTACCGCTTCCGTGACACCGCCGTCAAGAAGTGTTATATGAATGAGAGACAGTGCGTCTCGAGCTCTAGAACTTCTAGATTAGCATAACACAGCAACGAGACGGTGCACACTCACAGAGCAGACGCATGTGTCCGGGAACAGACCGCAACTTTTGTGTCTTCGAAGGAGGATATCTCATTCAAAATCTTAGGCACATCCGGATAAAATTCAATAGGTGATCCATATCTATAACTTTTCAGTAAAGTCGGAAAGGAGGTAAAATTTTAATGCTCAACATGTCTTGAACGATGTCCCCCTTGCGTTGGAGAGGGGCTAAAGCTTTCAGATGAGTAGATGTGATTTTGGGGTGCATAAATGCGTACCGATAACATGGCAGTCCACATAGAAGTCCCAAAGGGTATAACTGTTGACAATGGCTGGTGAGATTTAGTTTCATCAGCGTGGATGTATGAAATGCTGACTCTAGGTCAAAAGCTATGAGGCGTGGAACACGATTGTCCTTTGTGGCCATCTACAAGCTGTGTGCACGAACAGTAAGTGAACGAGGACAAACAGGAAGGAAGACACTACAGAAAATGCTGTGTGTAGTGCCTGAAAGTGACTCATTAAATACAATTACTGAATGGGTAGTGCCAGAGAACGTGGCAGATGGAAGATCCCACAGAGAGTGTATCCCATCACGACTAATTCAAATAAGAGACTGAAGAAAACTGACCAATTTGCAATGAATTGAGCGCGCCATGATGCAGTTGAGCTGATAGCGCCGAATAGTCGGCGCGTACTATCCTCACCACGCATTAGGCAAGACAACCTTGTGAACTTAGCTCCAAAAGTGTAGCGTAGCCATGAGCTCGCTAGCATTCCTGGTGACAGAGCTTCAGGTATGACAGTGCTGTGCCCAACCCTTCCATGTAAGCAAACTAATTGAGAATGAAAGTCGCTTGCTAGCGAAACGCGGAGAAAACATCCTGAAGTTCGTGAGGTAGGTGCCTCTAGTATATTTTTAGAGCGAATCATTCATTTGCCTCAAAGGCTGCCGAAAAATCTTTGGCCATTCTGCGAGCCTCTCCCGAGCAAGCTACAATTCGTCTTGCTACAGGTACGACATAGCGTAGTCCATCTTGAAGAATTTATTTAACGGTGCCCAGATGGTCCACAGTCTGAAGATCTGCTAAGTCCCGTTTTTATGGGATGTGCAACGAAGAACGCGAAAGTGGTTGCCATCTCTCTTGGATCCCTGCAACGCCTTATAGCTATGAAAGCCGTCCCACAGTCGGCGGTGCCGCTTATTATAACGACCATGAATGATTGTGTCAGTCAAGGCGTTGACATCCAACTACGCATTCTACAGACTCTCCTCTCACTTATCACAAACTTCCCCGCCGTGCACGGCATGCTTTTAGGAGATGTGTGTAGTTACTTACATTGACAGTTGGCTCACATCGTACTGACGCACCTCGAAGGCGCTTTTGCTGTGCTTCAAGTTGCAGGACTCACGGATCGCAGTGGTTTCTTCCACAGCAGCGGCGACGCTGCGGCAGTTGGTTATGTTTGTTGTGGACAAGGTTGTAGACGAGGATCGGGAAGAGCCATCTGACCAGCAAGAGAACCTTACGACGACTTTACTACCTGATGATAATTCTGCAGAACTCAAGCCTTCGGCACGCGATGCTTTTTCTGTATTCGAGGACCTCTGTTTACTTGCCAATTCTGAAAGGCCGAAATTCCTCAAGTTAGAGTCATTACACAAGACTTTTGCGCTCGAGTTGATTGAGAGTGTTCTGACCAATTACCATGATCTGTTCCACAAGGCATGGTATATTCTACGTGCTCTCATTCTGCATCTGACGGTTTGCGTATGTTGCAGCATTCAGAGCTTCTGCTCCTACTACGACATCTTCTGTGCCCACTTCTTCTCAAGTCGCTTTCAGAGAGACCTATCTTTCCTCTTACCCTTCGGTCTACCCGTGTCGTGTTCTTGCTATTAAAGCAGTTTTCCAACGAACTTCCAACGGAGGCAGAGGTCTTCCTAATGCTATTAATCAAAGTTGTCAGCGGCGAAAACGACGGCGATAGCGCGTCGTCGCATGCACCTCGGCCAGCTTGGATGCGAGTCATCGCCTTGGAGATCATTCGAGGGTACGCCAATTCTTCCTGTCCCTTTGATAACACTTAAGTCTCCAATAGACTTTGCAGCGATGGAGATCTGATGCGAGGTGTCTGGCAGCGGTACGACGCTCAGAAAACGGGCTCCAACGTGTTTGCTGCTCTGATCACTGCCCTTAAACGGCTCGCTACAGAAAAGCCAGCTCTTCTCGGAGTTGGGACCCAGATTATGGGGCTTGGAGTCTCTCCGTCGTACTCTGCGGAAGGCTCAGGTGGGTATGGAATAGATGTCGGTTCTGTAGCGGGGATGGTCGCCAACGCTGCCAGTGCGACGGTGTCTGGGGTAGTTGGTATGATAGGCGCGGAAGCTAGTTTGAGTGTGTCTGGCTCAAGTATGAAGTTACAATGGTGAGTTGGCTGACCGGTATTTTGTTTTTGCAAGATACTGAAGCGCGGTAGCATCGATCAATTGGACAAGGCAGATTCACCACCCATACCCGAGTCGTACATCTACCTCCTCGCACTTCAATGTCTTGTATCCCTAGTTGAAGGCTTCGCCTCCCTTGTCCTTCCACTGTATAATTCTATCGTCGTTGTGCGACCTCGCGCCGCTGGCGAAGCCGTAGTCCGTGCTCCTCCCGCTCTCGATCTCGCTAGTTTATCTCCCGATGACCCTGCTACGGTCCAGCTTCGTACAGTGCACGACATGCTGGAGAATGGATGGCCTGCTTTCCTGGCAGCTTTATCCTTCTACATTTCCACCAATCTCTCGGACGAGCTATTTGCGGACGTGCTTGGGGCTTTACAGAGCATGATCAATGTGTTGGGGGTGCTGCGACTGACAACCCCTCGAGACGCATTCCTGACCAGCGTTTCAAAGCTCGCCGTTCCCAGCAGAGTCGTCTCGAGCCTTGACTCCTTCCAGGAGCCGCAGACACCAAAGTCTGCTGTTCTGTCAGTTGAGAATCTTGGTCTGGGTGGTCTTGCAGGGGGTCATACCAACCAGCCCGGACTTTCCGAGCGCAATTTGGCGTGCCTGAAGGCTCTTATATCGAGTGCGTTATTCTTGGCAGGTAGTCTTGGTCCTAGTTGGTTCGATGTACTCGAGGCCTTGCAAAACGCCGACTATGTCTTAACGAAGGGCACAATCTCTTCTAGCAAGAAGGCCTATGCGACGCCTTCAAGTCCGTCTTCAACATCTGGTGCAGCGGGCAATGTTCATCAACAACCTACCCCATTACGACATCCTGCGCTGATGGATCTAGATGCTGACACAATTCAGCATGCCATCCAGAGACTGCTTGACTCCACAAAGAATCTGGAAGACGATTCTTTCAGAGACTTTGTGGCGGCGTTGTGTAAGCTAAGTGCGGAGATGGTCGGCATGCAGGCCGTCGCAGAACAGGAATATCAAGCTGGGGACTCTATGGAGGACTTGGCTAGACTTAAGTTGAACCCTCGGGCGGCATCCGCTATGTATGCGCATAGACGCCGTGCAAGTGGGATCGCTCTGCCTCGGACAATGGTCAGCTCCTTCGTCACCTAACCTCTTATGGATATATGACGATTCTTGTGATCGTAGAGGACGGGTGATTTCGGCATCAACAAGATTGGGACCGTATCGTTGCTTAATATCCATAGACTTATCTATCGTGATGCAGACGTGGCATGGAATGCCGTTACGACCCACCTTCTCGCTGTCATTCGTCATCCGCAGGCGCCTCAGTCGATTAGGTTACAGGCAGCACGAATACTGGACGAAATTCTTGTCATCGTTCCCCGAAATCTGAGCACCGCTGGCGATATACAGGGACAGATCCAGGCGCGTGTCCTCGACGTCCTTTCTCAACAGGTTTCTGGGGGGACACTGGTTGACATCCGTCGCATGGGTCTTGAGACACTTCACCAGATTCTACAATCTTCGGCCCACACATTCGTTACAGGGTGGGAGATGATATTCGAGATGTTGGCTAGCGTCTGTAAATTACAGACTCTGGCCGTTTCGAAGTCCTTGCCTTCGGATTCTAGTTTGTCTTCTCCATCTGAACCACCCACACCCCGACGACCAACACCTCTTCAGAACGCCAATGTTGTTCTGATCAGGATTGCATTCCAGTCATTGACGCTAGTCTGTGATACTTTGTCCTCTCTGTCGCCGGAGCATCTGCGTCTTTGTATAAGCACATTGGGTCTCTTTGGGAAACAGACTGACACTAACATCGCGCTTACTGCTGCTGAAAGTCTCATGTGGGGTGTTTCGGATTCGATCCAGTCCAAACGAAAAGATATTGAGAAGGAGCCAGAGTATAGTGCGTTATGGATGTTCCTTTTGTTGGAACTTCTCGGTCTTTGCACGGACGCCCGCCATGAAGTGCGAGTTGGAGCCATCCAGACCTTATTCCGGAGCTTACAGCTATATGGGGCCACGCTCAGCCTTGACACATGGGATGCGTGTATTTGGAAGGTCATTTTCCCACTACTTGACTCTATTACAACATCCATTCGTCAAACTGACGCCTCACCTGCTTCCGACGCTTCTGCCACAATTCCAGGGTCTGGTCAGTCATGGGACGAGTCGAAGACCCTTGCCCTGCATTCACTATCATCCATATTCTCCGACTTCCTCACCTTGAAAATTATTCGATTGTCGTCATTTATCGAGGCTTGGCGCACTTTTGTGTCTCATGTTGAAGACTCCTTTTGCTTTGATAGTCGGGCCGTGAGCACAGCAGCACTTCGCTGCCTGGAACGTGCACTTGATGCGCTCAAAGGACCTGCAAGCGATACCGACCTTGTGGCGGCAGTCACGGAGGCTGCAGAGAGGGTATGGATGGCATCTGATGAAATGGGTAACAGGTTATCTAAGAGCACCGCGGCTTCTGCTTTACAATCACCCCGGTCAGGCAGGAACGTAGAAGGACCCACGGGGATGGGAATATCTCCCTTTAGCCAAGATAGCCTCCTAGCGTTCGTAGATGTGATAAGGAAGACAAGAGAGGTTAGCATAGCTGCAGCACAATGTCAAGTGGAAGGAGCTGTGGAGTCCGAATGGCCCCTTGTTAGATTGAATCGTTTAATGGCTATTCTCAAAGGGATCGTCACCTATTCTAATTCTTCTGAATACAGGCCAGACATTGACGGTTTAACTCCCGTGCAGGTGAGCGCAATTTTCCCGCGATTGCGTCCTATCTCTTAATCGTATTCTTATAGACAGCCGTCATGTCCACAATATCGAGCATATCCCTTTCCATACCTTCTTCGCCGTCGTTGGTTCTCTCTGATCTTTCATCCTACGCAACTCTACCTTTCCTCGCTGCCTTTGATGTTCAAGACCAATCCTTGCCGACAAATAGTCCATCACGTCGCGCGCCCAAACGTGTGACGTATATTGCACTTGCAAAGAAAACAATGCCGATGTTGGTAGATCTATACTTGGAGTACAAAGACTCTATGGAAATATACGCCGATGGAACTTTGGAAGCGGTTTTATCTGTATGTCTGTAGCATCTTTCCCTATTTTACTTACTCATACAGTCTGTTAGGCTTATTCAATCCCCATTAAACTCAAGTATGATTGTCCACCGTCATCCAAATTCAGACAAGACCCTCCTCTGTGGAAAACGGCTACCGAATGCTTCCTGCGGATCGTGAAGGAATGCGCATGGAGAATCAAAACCTTAGAAAATGGTGTGTCTGGAAATAATAATATGAGTAGCGCACCTCATTATTTGGATTGCTGCTTTAGACATATCTGACGACCGAGTGGAAGGGATATGGTATCAGATCCTGGATGTCTTCAAGGGTGGTCTACTCGCAGACTGGTAAGGTTTGCATTCCTTCTCTGTGAATTTTACTCATTCTCTACGATTGTAGTTCAGCAGCAATATCACTGCCTCTTGAGGAACAGGAAGCAGAAGAAAACTTTGACCTTTCGTTGTTGGCAACATTGGAAATCGATGTCATCCCTTCTCTCGGAGCTGATTCGAGAATTCCAGATCGCCTGGTTGCGAGCCTTGCGAGATGCCTAGAACGCGCCAGTTTGATCACGGACGATGATCGACATGTTTCACGAGGCTTTGAATCTCAAGTTCAAACTGCTAGCAGTCATGCCATGGACGGAAACGGGCATATGCAAGGGACGACCCACCAGCCGTCCTTGGTCCCTCGAGAAAGATTCTCGTACTGGTGTCTTGACCTCCTCTTTCTGATTTGCTCCGACGTGGCAAAAGGTGCGACATGATCTACTGATATGCTTTTACACGTTGAAATCATAGGTATTTCCAGATCAAGAACCATCTCGTAGAAGAGTGGCTTCATTGTGCCTCCCGGCTCTGCTAACTCGCTGCCGTAGCGTTCTTAACAATTACGTAGCAGACTGCAAATTGCGAAGCAATGTCCCATTCCCTAGGTTGGTCCAAACAACTATTTTGTCTAGATGCTCAAATATTATCTTAGGTCTATCGAGGAGGAACTACTCTATATTCTTCGTAAATTACTTGAGCTGCGTCTCTGGTCCGGAACTCTATGGGCTGCTTTTCAAGAACAACCATCAGCTGTTGCTGTGGAACAACCATGTATCCCTATGTATTTTCTCTCGTTAATGATGTCACTGACTCCGTCCTTTTCCAAGTGTTAAATGCTACGCTATCACCATCCGAGCTAATTCCTATAGCGACTCAACGATCTCCAGTGGCCCACTTGTTCCACTTCTATCCGCTATTATGCGAGATCGCCGCGCTTCCTACCAAGCCGCCTTCCGCTTGGGTGGTACCGTCGATGAACATTGATGACACTGCTACAGTCCAGGAACAGCCCGCAGGTGCAGAACCCCATAAAGATGCCGGAGCTTTCGAAACCAGGCACTCAAACATAGGAGCTAACTTAGGGAGCAAGGCAGTCGAGGTGGATAGTCGTCAGCTTTCAAGGGATTGTTTGATAGTCATTGGCAGAGAGTTTGGAGGTCAAAGTTAAAGTAAATAGACCTATATATAGCTCAGATGGGGCTAGAAGAATGCTCATATAGTTAAACTGGACCTGTATTAAGTAGGAGAGCCTAATGGAATTCTCATTATGTGCCAATGCCCTGTTGCTGAGTTGCTTTGAATAGTTTCATTGAAAGTTTCTAGGAGGTATACACTGATAGGTTTGGGTTATGAGCAGCTTTTGTCAAGATTAGAGTTCTGAGTCCTGGATACTATGGACTGGCTGAGCCCAAGTCCTGAGACAATAGTGTGAATGGAATGACCATGAGAGGTCAAGGAGAGGATGTTTTCTTTTTGAGCAGAGGAAGTGGGGTGCTGTCACAATCACAATTTGGACATTAAATTCATATCATCCTCGTTCCGAAGCAATCCTTCCGAAGCATTTCGTCCAAAGTCCAAAGCAACATTCCCACATTCCCATCAATTTCATCCAACAACTCTTTTATCTATCACTTCGACTCAACCACTCCATCTAGTGAAACAATCCTTGTGAAACAATCATTGGTCAGGTCCAATCATATTCTTTTTTTAGAAAAGAACCACCTGTCAGAATCCAATTATTCAAGAAAAGTGTTATGGATAAATGTATTGTCAGCAATAACATTAGAAAATGTTTTCACATAATGAAGATGGTGTTCGAAAATGAAGGGTAATCCTACAGTAAAAGCGAAGGGCTTTCAGAATGTTTGCGAAGAAGTGCATGATTCCGAAGAGATAGATATTCCGAAAGGATTCTATCTCGTGGATCGGATGAACCGTATAGTTCATGCCGATCACACCCAATATGATTACATTCTTCCGAAGTATAATCAAATCTAAATTGATAAGTTTTATAGGACTTACTTCAAAATGAAGTTGTTCTTTTCGATTGTTCATGACGAATTGTTAAGTCAAGCAGATCAATCAAGTAGACGTGCAATAATTGAACTAAAGAACATACATGCGAATGTGCTACTTATATACTGGGACATTCAGAGACAAGGGTGAACGGGGAGTAGTCCGTTAAGAATCAGAAAAATAGCTAAGGTACATGTATGCTAGTTAATGACCATAGAAAATAGAGAACAAGGGTGGGGTGAAAATTGTGAATGGGATAAGGGTTTAACGAACTAGGAATAAATCCTGAAACCTGTTTCCGAATCGTATGTCGTTTCGGGTAGACAAACTCTTGTTTCACCTCCTTAAATGACGGCCCTGAGTGTTGGGGATGAATGCGTCCACATATTGAATCATATGTGTTGTCACCATTAGCTTTTAGAAGCATAGAATCGACCCTGCTATTGAGTTCCTAGAAATAGATGGGGATAGTGATGGGGATAGTGTAGATGCTTCTTTTCTGAGGAAAGGCTAATAATAGAACCTGATTTCTTGGTTGGGTCCTTGTGATGTTGCTAGGACGATTCAAGGTGTTAGGGGTGACAAAGTGTTGGATGGTTCATGTGTGACGAGTCTGCTGATGATTTGGGTTCTGAAGAGTTGATTTGGAAACGTGATGTTCGGGTGGTTCGGAAGGCGGAATAGACCATAAATCATGATCGTGACACCACCCTGACTATCCCCATCACTATCCCCATCTTTCACCATAAAATTATTGATTGAGTTATTCATATTCACTCAAAGCTTGCGATGACATGCCATATCATCAGACTTGATGATATGGATGTTCTAGATTCTCATAATGACTCTCCGAAAGATTTAGGCATGGCTATCCCTACCCAAAGAGCCACACGATTCAGAAACATGTAGGAGTTGGTGATAGTCTATTATCCTTTTTCTTCATTCACAATTTTCCTTCCATCATTGTTCTTTGTTTTCTATGGCCTTTAATTAGTATACATGTACCTGTCACGATCACAATATGGACACCTCATCTACATCATTGTCCTTCTGAACCAATCCTTCCGAATGGATCTTCCGAATTCCAAATCACCCTTGCCTCAATACTTCACATACATTTGATCTGGTCACCCAATCCAGTTCAGGAATCACTCCATGAAGTGTTTAGTGAAACAATCAATAATCAGGTCCGATCATAATCTTTTCTGGAAGAGAAGCACCCTGACTATCCCCATCACTATCCCTATCTTTTCCAATGAACTCATTGATTGAGTCATTTCTATTGTGTGGAAGCAGGCGATTACATTCTATATCATCATATATTATGATATGAATGTTCTAAACCCTCAGGATCACCCTCCAAAGGATTTAGGGATGGTTAGTTCTACCCAAAGAGCCATGCGATTCGGAAACATGTTTCAAGAGTTATTGATGGTCCGTTAATCTTTTTCTGCATTCACAATTTTCCTACTTGCCTTGTTCTTTGTTTTCTATGGCCTTTAATTAGTATACATGTGCCTTAGCTACTTTCCAACCATCATGGACTCATTCCCATTCGCTCTTCCTTCCAAATGGTTCAGTATATAGCTAGCACATTCGCATGTATGTTCCCTAGTTCAATTATCGTATGTCAACTTGATTTTCTACTCACACTTCTCAACTCACCTTCAACAACAACTTTATATTTTTTGAGTAAGCACTCCAATTCCACTTTTATTAGTTAAATCCACTTCAAGAAATGTAAGATCATTGGCTGTGATCAACATGAACTGCAAAGTTCATTCGATCCACGAGATAGAATCCTTTCGGAACCTCTGTCTCTTCGGAACTATGCACTTCATTCGCAAACATTCCAAAAGTCATTCGCTTTTACTGTAGGATTTCTATTCACTTTCCAAAACCATTCTGTTATCATTAGGAGTATTTCCGAACACTTTTACTAACACAACATCCATCCACAACATTTATCGCTATTATTTGGATTCTGACAGTACCTTGGCTACTTTCCGATCCTCACGGACTCATTCCCATTCACTTTCTCTTCCAAACCCTTCGGTATATAGCTAAACACATCCGCATGTATGTTCCCTAGTTCAATTATTGTATGTCAACTTGATTTTTCTACTCACACTTGCCAACTTGTCCTCAACTCACCTTAAACAACAACTTTATATTTGAGTAAGCACTCCAATTCTACTTTTATTAGTTGAACCCACTTCAAGGAATGTGAGATCATTGGCTGTGATCGACATGGACTGCAAAGTTCATTCAATCTATGAGATAGAATCCTTTCGGAACCTCTATCTCTTTGGAACTATGCATTTCATTCGCAAACGTTCCGAAAGCCATTCGCTTTTACTGTAGGATTTCTATTCACTTTCAAAAACCATTCTATTATCCTTAGGAACATTTCCAAACAGATTCACTAACACAACATTCATCCACATCTTTTATCACTAATATTTGGATTCTGACAGGTGCATTGGAGTGTAGAAGTTCTGGACATGTTGGAGGGGATAAAATACCTTAATTTGAGTTCTCATGAAAGATAAGGTTACCATAGTAACCATCTATCAAGGGTTGTATGTTATATAATAGATGGAGCATCAGATTCTGATTGTTCTGATACCATCTCACAAAACTGAGTCAATGGGCCCTTGATTTAAATTGCCCATATCTTCATCACCCCTGATTGACCCCTGATTGGAATTATATAATTCTTTAATGGTTGCATAGCCCTGATCAGATTTGTTCTTTGATGCACCAGGACTTTTTTCATATATGTTTTACATTCAAAGCTATTCAATGAATAATCCAAGTCCAAAAGCACCAAACATTGACTCAGTTTTGGGAGTCACTGTATGTGTTGTGCTGACTCAGCATTCTGTCCCTGTAATTTGGGATGCCTGAGTAACTGGAGGATCTGGAGGGGCCAAAACTCATCACAAGTCATAACATAGAGAGTGTGTGAGTGAGAGTGAGAGAACAGGGTGTATTAAGTCGATATCAGAACTGAGGAGGGTATTCAGGTTTATGTACTAGAGGTTTCAGGGATTGGGTTTGGGGATGGTTAATATAAGATGAAATGTGTTTGTAGCTATCAAGGAATATTTCTGTTAACATGGAGACAGGGGAAATAATAGAATGATGCAAGGGGACAGGGGTAAAAATAATGGAGGGTTTCCAGAGGGTTCTGGAGGCTGGCCAGAGCATGGTTGTGATAGCATTTGAATCTGATGGGACTTGACTTGAGCTTATGTGCTATGCCAGCTCAGCATCCAGTCCTGGTATTTTGGATGAGGCCCAAGGTTATTCAAAGTTTGGGCATGATCTTAGCAAAGGAGTGTAGGGTAGTTGGAGGAGAGATTGTATATTGGGGTATCTTACTTGATATCAGAACTGAGGTCTAATGTACATGAGCTAGTGATTTACATATATATGAAGAGGGTCAGGGGTTGGGGACTGAATGACCACAGAGTTGTAAGCTATGATGGGTAGAGATCAAACACAAATAGAAATAGGCATGAAACAAGTTTGGGCTGGGTCTTTAAGCCTGAGGGTCCAAAGGCTTGGTGTCAGGCTCAGGATGGGTTCTAACATCCTCACTCAACTATATATGTGGCCAGCTAAGTGACCCATGTGTCATGATTGTATTAGAGGCCTTTCACCATTGTCTTCTCTCTTCCAAACAACACCTTCTGAAGGCTTCATTCAGAATCCAAACCACCATCACCTCAATCATGACACTTACACTCAACAACCCTGTCATCCATTAGGTTTCCTGAATTACTTTATTGATGTTTAGTGAAACCATCAATAGGCAGGTCTGATCACAATCTTTTCTTAGAAAGAAGCACCCTGACTATTGTTTTGGATCCTGAGAATTAGACAAAACTTTGGTGTTTAATCTAATTGCTCAGACTTTGATTAGACCTTTGAGTTACTGATCACTTGTAACACAAACTATTTTAACGAAGAACCCAATTAAGAAATTATACTCCGGAATGCTCAATAATCAGTATTGCAATGCAATATTGCAAGTAGATTGTATATGAACACTCACGTAGTTGTGTCATAGTTTTTCTGTAACTCTGCTAGTCTGTAACGAAAGTCTGTAGATCCAGTTACTTTGCCAATATGTAGGAAAGTTACTTAGGACTTAGTGATTGCAGAATTGCATTAATAGTATAAGTGATTATGCTATTGATTCAATTACTTGCTAGATTTATATTCCACTCACCTATTCTGTATCTAGTTTTCTACTGTATTTGATGTTTTTGTAATTGTGGATTTCTAGCCCCTACTTCGGTAGTAAAGCTAATATAGCCGTGTTCTTCGGAACACTAATGGCTTACTAATCAAGTCTTCGGACCTGATTACTCAAGCAGACTTTGGTCTAGCTTGGTTGAAGATGTGGGAACACACTTCTTAGGCTTTTCAGGATAAAATGTTGTTATTCTCAAGGCAGGAGAAGCCCTCCTTTTATACCTTGTGGAGCAAGGATTACTAATCTACAGGAACACTCTATCTATAAATAATATGGAAACTAGTAGAAGTTTATGGAATACTCTGGTACCTTCTAACCAATCAGATCTCCTGGCACTATCCCCATCATTATCCCCATCTATTTCAAGGAACTCAATATCAGGGTCAATTCTATACCTCCAAAGCTTACGCTAACAGGAAATACTATCTAATATGTTGACTCATTCATCCCCAACATTCAGGGTCACTGTTTGAAGGA
Source organism: Ramaria sp. MG151 (assembly GCA_003314545.1). Taxonomy (NCBI): domain Eukaryota; kingdom Fungi; phylum Basidiomycota; class Agaricomycetes; order Gomphales; family Gomphaceae; genus Ramaria; species Ramaria sp. MG151. The sequence goes on along the minus strand of QMFG01000671.1, from coordinate 63,091 downwards.
ATAGCTTGAGGATCTCTCTATCCAAAGAGCCATACAATTTGGAAACAAGTTTCAGGTTTTATTTCTAGTTTGTTAATCTTTTTTTCTATTCACAATTTTCCTACCTCCCTTGTTATATGTTTTATATGGCCTTTAATTAGCATACATGTACCTTACCTACTTTCCGACCCTCACGGACTTGTCATGATCACAATATGGACACCTCACCTATATCATGGATCCTCCAAACCACCTCTTCCGAACGGATTGTCCGAACCCTGAACCATCAATGCCCCAATTACATCATTTGCATTCAACAACCTGCTTCTTCACCAGTTTTCCTGCATAAATCTATCAATGTTTAGTGAAACACAACGTTGGTCAGGAGGGATCATAACCTTTTCCAAAAAAGAACCACCCTGACTATCCCCATCACTATCCCCATCTTTTTCATTATACTCATTGATTGAGTTGTTTCTATTCTTTGGAAGCTTGCAATGACATTCCATATTATTAGACTCTATAATATGGATGTTTCAGACCCTCAGGATCATCCTCTGAAGAATCTAGGGACAATTATCTTTACCCAAAGAGCCATGTGATTCGGAAACATGTTTCAAGAGTTATTGTTGGTTTGTTAATCTTTTTCCTCATTCACAAATTTCCTACCACCCTTGTTCTTTGTTTCCCATGGCCTTTAATTAGTATACATGTACCTTAGCTACTTTCCGACCCTCACAGATCCTTTCCCATTCGCTCTTCCTTCTGAATGGTTCAGTATATAGCTAGCATATTCACATGTATATTCCCTAGTTCAATTATTGTATGTCAACTTGATTCTTTCATCCACATTTGCCAACTTGTCCTCAACTCACCTCAAACAACAACTTTATATTTTTTGAGTAAGCACTCCAATTCCATTTTGATTAGTTAAATCCACTTCAAGGAATGTAAGATCATTGGCTGTGATCAACATGGACTGCCAAGTTCATTCGATCTACGAGATAGAATCCTTTCGGACCCTCTATCTCTTCGGAACTATGCATTTCATTTGCAGACGTTCTGAAAGCCATTCGCTTTTACTGTAGGATTTCTATCCACTTTCCAAAACCATTCTATCATCATTAGGAATATTTCTGAACAGATTCACTAACCCAACATTCATCTATATCTTTTATCACTGATATTTGGATTCTGACAGGACTATTTCCCATTCGCTCCCCCTCCTGAACCATTTGGTATATAAGTAGCACATTTGTATGTTCCCTAGTTCAATTATTGTATGTCTACTTGATTGTTCTACTCCAACTTGTCAACTTGTCGTGAACTACCTTGGACAGCAACTTCACATTTGAGTGAGTACTCTAACTTTACTTATATTAGTTTAGACACACTTCAAAAGGATGTGAGACCATTGGCTGTGATTGACATGGACTGTGAAGTTCATCCAATCAACGAGATAGAGTCCTTTCGGAATATCTATCTCTTCAGAACTATGCACCTTTTTGCAAACATTCTGAAAGGCATTCACTTTTACTGTAGGATTTCTATTCACTTTTGAATATCATTCTATTACTAATAGACACACTTCCAAACAATACTACTAACATTACATTCATCTATGACTTTTATCTTTAATAATTGAATTCTGACACTGGTGTAGCACATAAGCTGAAGTGCTGTGTTTTGGAGCTTGCACAGGGCAAATTCTGTCAATGAGGGCCAAAATTCAGTCATAAATTGCAAACAACTTGTCATAGAGAAAATTGGGCCTGAATATGGTGTGATCTGTGAGAAACACTTGGAGTACATCTTGTGTAGGATCTGCATTGCCTTTGATAACAATCCATGTTAGTTTGTCTTGTAATTAGAGTCTGAGATTATACCATTTACCTAGAATATGACCCAATATAGCTTCAAATGGTTTAATATGAAGTTCTCCATTCTTCAAAAGGTCATCCTCAAATTTGGCTGTAACACACTGATTTGCCACAAAGTCATAGTATTCCTGACAAACAGTAGGTTCAGGATTCCACTCATACACATAAGCAAGACTGTGTTGCCATAGTGGATGTGTTCCATTGTACACCATAGATTGCAGAAGGTATATATCACCGGTATCAGGAAAAAAACAAGCTTCACTTGAGGAATCTGTTGGGTTCTGCAATGCAGGTTTATTTGTGTATTCCTTTCATGAAATTATTTTCAGTCCTCAGATGCATGTCATGTTTGAGCAATATCTGGTTTTGTTGGTCATAATTTGGTGAGCAAGAATAATTGACTAAAATTACAAGACTCATTGCTTACATTTGTATTTTCATTCAGATGTGACTGGGTGGGGTTTACTGCATGTCCCCAGATGTTGTCCTGTTGAATTTGGACTGTTTGGTGATCCACAATGGACCAGATACAATGCAGATATGATGTGGAACCTGTGAACACACTTGCTTCCTGTTCACAGGTTCATGTCATGATCACAATTTAGGCCATCACATTGCTTCTTCTTTGAACCACAATCTCCAAATGCTTCTGAAAGCCTCCTTCGGAAATCCTGAATCACTCTTGCCTCAATACTTCACACATATTTGATTAGGTCACCCAATCCAATTCAGGAATCACCCCATCAAGTGTTTAATGAAACAATCAATAACTAGGTCTAATCATAATCTTTTCTGGAAAAGAAGCACCTTGACTATCCCCATCACTATCCCAATCTTTTCCAATGAACTCATTGATCGAGTTATTTCTATTGTGTGGAAGCTTGCGATGACATTCCATATCATTAGACTGGATAGTATGAATGTTCTTGACCCTCAGGATCACCACCCTCAGGATTTGCATATGGTCATCCCTACCTGAAGAGCCATGCAATTCAGAAACATGTTTCAAGAGCTATTGTTGGTCCGTTGATCTTTTTTTCTTCATTTACAATTTTCCTGCCACCTTTGATCTTTGTTTCCTATGACCATTAATCAGTATACATGTGCCTTAGCTGCTTTCCAACCCTTATGGACTCTTTCCCATTTGCTCTCTCTTCTGAACAGTTCAGTATAAAAGCTAGCACATTCGCATGTATATTCCTTAGTTCAATTATTGTATGTCAACTTGATTGTTCTACCCAAACTTGCCAACTTGTTGTAAAATCACCTTGAACAACAACTTCACATTTGAGTGAGCACTCCAACTCTACTTTTATTAATTTAAACACACTTCAAAAGAATGTGAGATCATTGGCTGTGATCAACATGGACTGTAAAGTTCATTCGATCTACGAGACAGAATCCTTTCAGAACATCTATCTCTTTGGAACTATGCATTTTATTTGCAAATGTTCCGAAAGCCATTTGCTTTTACTGTAGGATTTTTATTCACTTCCAAATACCATTCTATTATCATTAGAAACATTTACGAACAGAATTATTAACACCATATTCATCTACAACTTTTATCACTGATATTTGGATTCTGACAGTTCACAGTCATAGATAGGTGCTAATGTTGCAACTTATAATGCAGCTGGCTGTCACGATCATATTCTGGCACCTTACACACTCATACACCTAGTTCCAAACAATACTCTCTGAACAACTCCGAAGATCACCTTGGAAATCCAAATCACTGTCACGATCACAGTCTGGACATTCAATTCACACTATCTTCGTTCCGAAGCAATCGTTCCGAAGCATTTCGTCCAAAGCCCAAAGCATCATCCCCACACTCCCATCACTTTCATCCCACAACTCTTTGCCTATCACTTTGCCTCAAATATGTCATCTATTGAAACAATCCTGGTGAAACAATCAGTGGTCAGGTCCCATCATATTCTTTTTTTAGAAAAGAAGCACCCGGACTATCCCCATCACTATCCCCATCTTTCACCATGAAACTATGGATTGAGTTATTCATATTCACTCAAAGCTTGCGATGACTTGCCATATCATCAGGCTTAATGATATGAACGTTCTAGACCCTCATAATGGCTCTCCGAAAGATTTAAACATGGCTATCCTTAACCGAAGAGCCACGCGATTCGGAAACATGTTTCAAGAGTTGGTGATGGTCTATTATTCTTTTCTTCATTCACAATTTTCCTTCCCCCACTATTCTATGTTTTCTATGGCCTTTAATTAGTATACATGTACCTTGATCACTCTCCGATCCTCACGGGTTCATTCCCATTTGCCCTCTCTTCCGAACCCTTCGGTATATAGTGTCAGAATCCAAATAATAGCAATAAATGTTGTGGGTAAATGTTGGGTTAGTAAAAGTGTTTGGAAACATTCCTAATAGTAATAGAATGGTTTTGGAAAGCAAATGAAAATCCTACAGTAAAAGCGAATGACTTTCGGAACGTCTGCGAATGAAGTGCATAGTTCCGAAGAGACAGAGGTTCCGAAAGGATTCTATCTCATGAATCGAATGAACTTTGCAGTTCATGTCGATCACAGCCAAGGATCTTACATTCTTTGAAGTGGATTTAACTAATAAGAGTTGATTTGAAGGGCTTACTCAAAAATTATACAGTTGTTGGTAAAGTTGAGTGGAGAGCGAGTTTGGCAAGTGTAAGTGGAAAATCAAGTTGACATATGATAATTGAACTAGGGAATGTACATGCAAATGTGCTAGCTTATATACTGAACCATTCGGAAGGAAGAGCGAATGGGAATGAGTCCGTGATGGTCAGGAAGTAGCCAAGGTACATTTATACTAATGAAAGGCCATAGGAAACAAAGAACAAGGGTGGTAGGAAAATTGTGAATGAAGAAAAAGATTAACGAACCCATAACAACTCTTGAAACATGTTTCCGAATTGCATGGCTCTTCGGGTAGGGAGAGCCATGCCCAAATCTTTCGGAGAATACGTATGAGAGTCTAGAACATTCATATCGTTAAGCCTGATGATATGGCAAGTCATCGCAAGCTTTGAGTGAATGTGAACAACTCAATTCATAATTTCATGGTGAAAGATGGGGATAGTGATGGGGATAGTCAGGGTGGTTCTTTTCTAAAAAAAGAATATGATTGGACCTGACCAATGATTGTTCCACAAGGGTTGTTTCACTAGATGGAGTGTTTGAGTCGAAATGATAGATAAAAGAATTGTTGAATAGCATTGATGGTAATGCGGGTATGTTGCTTCGGATTTCGGACCAAATGCTTCGGACTTCGGACGAGATGCTTCGGAAGGATTTGTTCGGGACGAGGTCAATGTGAATATAGTGCCCAAATTGTGATCGTGACATATAGCTAAACACATTCGCATGTATGTTCCCTAGTTCAATTATCGTATGTCAACTTGATTTTCTACTCATACTTGCCAAACTTGCTCCCAAACTCAACTTTACCAACAACTGTATATTTTGAGTAAGCCCTTCAATTCAACTTTTATTAGTTAAATCCACTTCAAGGAATGTAAGATCATTGACTGTGGTCGACATGAACTGCATAGTTCATTCGATTCATGAGATAGAATCCTTTCGGAACCTCTGTCTCTTCGGAACTATGCACTTCTTTCGCAGACGTTCCGAAAGTCATTCGCTTTTACTGTAGGATTTCTATTTGCTTTCCAAACCCACTCTATTACTATTAGGGATGTTTCCGAACACTTTTACTAATCCACCATTTATCCACAACATCTATTGCTATTATTTGGATTCTGACAATCACCTTCACCTTATTCCTTCACTTATATTTGATCCAGTCACTCAACACAGTCCATATGACACTCCATTTGATGTTTAGTGAAACAATCACTAGTCAGGTCCAATCATGATCTTTTTTTAGAAAGAACCACCCTTACTGTCCCCATCACTATCCCCATCTTTCACAATGAACTTATTGATTGAGTCATTCCTATTCCATCAAAGCTTGCGATGATATCTCATATCATTAGACTCCATGATATGAATGTTCTAGACTCTCAGGATCACCCACTGAAGGATTTAGAAACGGTTAACTCTACCCGAAGAGCCATGCAATTTGGAAACATGTTTCAAGAGTTATTGTTGGTCCATTAATCTTTTTCCTCATTTGCAATTTTCCTACTTGTTCTTTATTTTCTATGGCCTTTAATTAGTATACAGTACATGTACCTTAGTTACTTTCCAACCCTCATGGATTCCTTCCCATCGGCTCTTCCTTCCAAATTGTTTGATATATAGGTAGCACATTTACATGTATATTCCCTAGTTCAATTATTGTACATCTACTTGATTGTTCTACTCAAACTTGCCAACTCATCGTAAACTACCTTGAACAGCAACCTCACATCTGAGTGAGTACTTGTCATGATTACAATATGGACAAATTGCCTATACCACTGTTCTTTGAAACCACCTCTTCCAAACTCCAAAGCAACGTTGCCACACTTCCATCACTTTCATTCAACAACCCTTTTACCCATCACTTTGGCTCAATCACTCCATTCATATCTAGTGGAACAATCATTGGTCAGGTCCAATTATATTCTTTTTTTAGAAAGAACCACCCTGACTATCCCCATCATTATCCCCATCTTTCCCCATAAACTTATTGATTGAGTCATTCATATTCCATCAAAGCTTGCAATGACATGCCATATCATCAGGCTTAATGATATGAATGTTCTAGACTCTCATAATTACCCTCCAAAAGATTTATACCTGGCTATCCCTACCTGAAGAGCCAAGCGATTCGGAAACATGTTTCAGGAGTTGTTGTTAGTCTGTTCATCCTTTTGTTCATTCACAATTTTCCTTCCACCCTTGTTCTTTGTTTTTTGTGGCCTTTAATTAGTATACATGTACCTTAGCTACTTTCCAATCCTCACGGACTCTTCCCCATTCGCTCTCTCTTCTGAACCCTTTGGTATATAGCTAGCACATTCGCATGTATATTCCTTAGTTCAATTATTGTACGTCAACTTGATTGTTCTACCCAAACTTGCCAACTTGTTGTAAAATCACCTTGAACAACAACTTCACAAATGAGTGAGCACTCCAACTCTACTTATATTAAACACATTTCGAAAGAATGTGAGATCATTGGCTGTGATCGACATGAACTGCAAAGTTCATTTGATCTACAAGATAGAATCCTTTTGGAACCTCTATCTCTTTGGAACCATGCATTTTATTCACAAACATTCCGAAAGCCATTCACTTTTACTGTAGGATTTCTATTCACTTTCTAATACCATTCTATTATCATTAGGAACATTTCCGAACAGAATTACTAACACAATATTCACCCACAACCTTTATCACTGATATTTGAATTCTGACAGTACTTCTAACTTCATTCACTTTAGTCTAGACACACTGTGAAAGAATGTGAGACCATTGAATGTGGTCAACATGGACTGCAAAGTTCATTCGATCCACAAGATAGAATTCCTTCAGAATATGTATCTCTTCAGAACCATACACCTTTTTGCAAACATTCTGAAAGCTACTTGATTTTACTGTAGGATTTCTATTCACTTTTGAATACCATTCTAGTAATATTAGAAACATTTCCAAATGATACTACTAACCCTATATCCATCTACAACTCTTATCATTGATAATTGAATTCTGACAAGACATGTCACACTCACAATGCTCAACATTATCTTCTTTTTATAGACAGAGGCACCTTGATTATTACCATCACTATCCCCACCTTTTCTAAGGAACTCAATGACTGAACTGATTCTACTCCACCAAAGTCTATGATGACAAGCAATACCATCAGACTCTGTGATATATTCACCCTAGACATGCAGGGCCACTCCCCTGAAAGAACAATGCAATATCTTCATTGATCAAGGCCTCATTTGATTCAAATATTTAGTTTTTCATACCATTCACAATTTTCTTCCTTCCCTTGTGCTTTCATTCCTATTGCTTTTATTTAGCATACATATACCTTATCTATCACTTTCCAAGCCTCATGGACTCTTTCCTATTCATTCCCCCTTCTGAACCATTTATGTGGGGCTCTCACATGTGTGTTCCCTAGTCCAATTATTGTGCATCTATTAGTTTGCTTTCCACCAAATGTAGTATCTCATTGTGAACTCTCTTGACAAAACCCTTAGCTACCAAGCAAGTACATACACATTGTTATTAGTAGTCAACCAAGTGTTCATCACTGTTTTTGGAACGACTGTGACTAACATGTTTCATTCAGAAGAACTGTCTCTTCAGAGCAATGCATGTATTTGCATACAATCCAAAAGTCATTCTCATTCACAGTAGGACTATACTTCTTTATCTACCTATACTCTCATGTTAATCAATCACATTACTTTAACCTAGTTTCTATTTACAACTTCTATTACTTCAAATTCCTTATGTAAGACAGCACTGATTTAGCTCAGCATGACACAGGATCTTTTTTAATTCATCAATAGCGTTTGGGGCAAGGCCCTATGCAAGATAATAATACAAACCAGGATTGCAACAGGAATTTAGACAGAGAGTGATAAAAGTACTCTTGAAGGAATATTGGACTTAAAGACTCGAAAAATAGCTCAAAAACTCGATAATATTTAATGTAGATAATGTTCTTCTTAAATACAAAATTGTTCAGGGGTTTTGGAGCATGATTTTCTCAGAAAAAGATCACAAGGTAAAAATATAGGGATGGAAAATGGGGCTAGAGGATTGATGATGAAAAATAATGTTCATAAATGTTCTGGATAGGAAAGGGGGTTAAGTCCAAAGTAGTGGAGCTTGTTCCAGATGAAAATAAGTGTGGGGTAATTGGAATTGATCAATGGAGAAGGGGGGGAAATATAGGGAAAAAGTTGAGAGGACTTGCCCCTGGGTGTCCATAGAGTCAATTAAGTGACTAGGAGTTAGGGAGTCGCATAGGGAGCTGGGGGAATGATTCCTAGGGTGTCTAGGGATACCATAGGCTTGTTTAGAATGCATATATGTAGTTCCCTCAACTCAGATAAATATTTTGAGTGAATTTTGATGGTAATGTGTCCCCCTGACTCATAATAATGATTATGACTCAATTTGGTTCATTGTTGGATAGTTTTCTTGACTTGAAATGTTTGTAGTGGTGGGGTGGACTGTGGTTGATGTCTAGGACTCATTTCCCCTCAATTTGGATGAATAGGATAGGTGTGATAGAATGTGGGAGTGTGATGAGGGATACTGACAAAAATAAAAAGAACTATCAAAAGAAAAATGATAAGAAAAATAGGTCCATTTCCTGATTCATTTCCTTCCCAACAGCTCATACTGGTGTGGAGGTTTGGGAAGATAGGGGTCACTGTCCTTGTATTGTGTCAGTCCACATTGTGTCAACATACTTCAGCATTTGCTGGATGGCTTTCAGCAGTAATGCAGCAATCAAGAATATAAAAATAATAAGACTATACGATGACAAGTCAACTGTAGTGTACAGGTGAGCAAAAATACAGTACAAGGAATTGAATAATGTCTTACCTCAGTGTTTGCACGATGTCAAACCACTGAGGGAGACTGTACATAATGGTAGCTACTTATAATCTATCAGGATAATAAGATTTGCAAAAAGGAGAATAAAAGAATGTCTTGCGGCTGCGCAAGACCTAAAATAACCAACAATAGCCTGTTGACTAATCATGGTTTGGGCACTGCGGTTTGTAACTCCAACACTCCCCCTCAAACCGTTGATAGCCCAAGTTCGACGGCGAAATGCTTCACTTTTGCGGATGGTAAGGCCTTAGTCAACGCATCAGCAACCATATCATCTGTGGGACAGTACACAAGGGGAATTGCGCCTTGCTCAATAATCCACCGTATGAAGTGAAAATGTACGTCAATATGTTTTGTACACATGTGATACTGATGGTCTTTTGCTAGTGCAATCGTGGATTGATTGTCGGAAAACAGGGTCATAGGTGAGAGCTGGATATTAAAGACCTGCTTTATAAGGGAGCGAAGCCAGAGGGCTTCTTTTGCTGCATGAGTTGCAGTGACATATTCGCTTTCCGTTGTGGATAACGATATAATGTTTTGCCTCTTAGCACTCCAAGAGACCGCTCCTCCATGGATCATGAATGCATAGCCAGAGATTGCGTGACGATCGTGGGCCATGCTGCCATCAGTGTCAGCATATCCTGTCAGGCCTCTGTCACGATCACAATATGGACACCTCATCTACATCATTGTCCTTCCGAACCAATCCTTCCAAATGGATCTTCCAAATTCCGAATCACCCTTGCATCAATGCTTCACATACATTTGATCCGGTCACCCAATCCAGTTCAGGAATCACTCCATGAAGTGTGTAGTGAAACAATCAATAATCAGGTCTGATCATAATCTTTTCTGGAAAAGAAGCACCCTGACTATCCCCATCACTATCCCCATCTTTTCCAATGAACTCATTGATTGAGTTGTTTCTATTGTGTGGAAGCTTGCAATGACATTCCATATCATTATGTTCTGTGGTATGAATGTTCTAGACCCTCAGGATGACCCTCCAAAGGATTTAGGCACGGTTAGTTCTACCCGAAGAGCCATGCAATTTGGAAACATGTTTCAAGAGTTATTATGGGTCCGTTAATCTTTTTCTTCATTCACAATTTTCCTACCACCCTTGTTCTTTGTTTCCTATGGCCTTTAATTAGTATACATGTACCTTGACTACTTCCTAACCATCACGGACTCATTCCCATTTGCTCTTTCTTCCGAATGGTTCAGTATATAAGCTAGCACATTCGCATGTACATTCCCTAGTTCAATTATCGTATGTCAACTTGATTCTCTACTCACACTTGCCAAACTCGCTCCCAAACTCAACTTTACCAACAACTATATATTTTGAGTAAGCCCTTCAATCCAACTTTTATTAGTCAAATCCACTTCAAGGAATGTAAGATCATTGGCTGTGATCGACATGAACCGCAAAGTTCATTCGATTCACAAGATAGAATCCTTTCGGAACCTCTGTCTCTTCGGAACTATGCACTTCATTCGCAGACGTTCCGAAAGTCATTCGCTTTTACTGTAGGATTTCTATTTGCTTTCCAAAACCACTCTGTTAATATTAGGAAGATTTCCGAACACTTTTAATAACCCAACATCTATCCACAACATCTATCACTGTTATTTGGATTCTGACAGCCTCCATTGCCATGACTGTGTCACGATCATGATTTATGTTCTACTCTGCCTTCCAAACCACCTGAACATCACTCTTCCGAATCGACTCTTCGGAACCTGAATTGTCGCCAAACTCGTCACACATGAACCATTCAACACTTCGTCACCTTTAACACCTTGATTCGTCCTAGCAACATCACAAGGACCCAACCAAGAGATCAGGTTCTATTATTAGCCTTTCCTCAGAAAAGAAGCATCTACACTATCCCCATCACTATCCCCATCTATTTCTAGGAACTCAATATCAGGGTCGATTCTATGCTTCTAAAAGCTTATGGTGACAAGACATACAATTCAATATGTTGACGCATTCTTCCCCGACACTCAGGGTCGTCGTTTAAGGAAGCGAAACAAGAGTTCGTCTATCCAAAACGACATACGATTCGGAAACAGGTTTCAGGACTTATTCCTAGTTCATTGAATCTTTTTCTCATTCACAATTTTCACCCAACCCTTGTTCTCTATTTTCTATGGTCATTAACTAGCATACATGTACCTTAGCTATTTTTCCGATCCTCAATGGACTACTCCCCATTCACTCTTGCCTCCGAACCTCCCAGTATATAAGTAGCACATTTGCATGTATGCTCTCTAGTTCAATTATTGCACGTCTACTTGATTGATCTATTTGACTTAACAATTCGTCGTGAACAATCTTGAAGAACAACTTCACTTCGAATTAAGTCCTATAAAACTTATCAATTTGGATTTGATTACACTTCGAAAGAATGTAATCTTATTGGGTGTGATCAGCATGAACTTGTCAGAATCCAAATAATAGCAACAAATGTTGTGGATGAATGTTATGTTAGTTCGAGTATTCGGAAATATCTCTAATAGTAACCGAATGAATTTGGAAAGCAAATGGAAATCCTACAGTAAAAGCGAATGACTTTCGGAACGTCTGCGAATGAAGTGCATAGTTCCGAAGAGACAGGGGTTCCGAAAGGATTCTATCTCGTGAATCGAATGAACTTTGCAGTTCATGTCGATCACAGCCAATGATCTTACATTCCTTAAAGTGGATTTAACTGATAAAAGTTGGATTGAAAGGCTTACTCAAAAATATACAGTTGTGGGTGAAGTTGAGTTTGGAGCGAGTTTGACAAGTAGGAGTGGAAAATCAAGGTGACATACAATAATTGAACTAGGGAATATACATGCGAATGTGCTAGCTATATACTGAACCATTCGGAAGGAAGAGCGAATGGGAAAGAGTCCGTGAGGGTCGGAAAGTAGCTAAGGTACATGTATACTAATTAAAGGCCATAGTAAACAAAGAAAAAGGGTGGTAGGAAAATTGTGAATGAAGAAAAAGATTAACGGACCCATAATAACTCTTGAAACATGTTTCCGAATCGTATGGCTCTTCGGGTAGAACTAACCGTCCCTAAATCCTTCGGATGGTTATCCTGAGGGTCTAGAACATTCATACCATAGAACATAATGATATGGAATGTCATCGCAAGCTTCCACACAATAGAAACAACTCAATCAATGAGTTCATTGGAAAAGATGGGGATAGTGATGGGGATAGTCAGGGTGCTTCTTTTCCAGAAAAGATTATGATCGGACCTGATTATTGATTGTTTCACTAAACACTTCATGGAGGGTTTCCTGAACTGGATTGGGTGACCGGATCAAATGTATGTGAACATTGATGCAAGGGTGATTCGGAATTCGGAAGATCCATTCGGAAGGATTGGTTCGGAAGGACAATGATGTAGATGAGGTTGTCATATTGTAATCGTGACAGAACTAAACGGTTCATCCGATCAACGAGATAGAATCCTTTTGGAATATCTATCTCTTCAGAACTATGCACTTTTTCGCAAACATTCCAAAAGCCCTTCGCTTTTACTGTAGGATTACTATTCACTTTCGAATACCATTTTCTTTATATGGAAACATTTTCGAACGTTATTGCTAACAATGCATTCATCTATAACACTTATCTTTAATAATTGAATTCTGACAGACTGAACGTTAACCACAGGTGAGCCGTTCCTTTCAGATACTGAAAAATTCTTTTGACTGCATTCCAATGCGTAGGACCATATTTCGTTGAAAACCGTGACACACATTGGACAGCAAACGCAATGTCAGGGCAAGTCCCAAGTACGGCGTACATTAATGAGCCGACAGCCTCTTTATATGGTGTGTCACGCATTATAGCCCACTCGGCTGTAGTTTTGGGGGTCGAGGCCATGGACAGGAGCAGTCCATGCTGCACAGGAGTAGATGCAGGTTTTAGTTCGTCGAAATTGAACCGGCGAAGAATGGAAACGATGTAGGATTGTTGGGAGAGATGAATGATACGCCGCTCTTGATTCCATCGTATTTCTATGCCTAACAACCAAGGCAATTCACCCAGGTTTGTTATTTCAACATGGTCAGATATGTTTTTCTTGAAACTACTGATCAGGTTAGTTGACGACGTGGCGATAGTACAGTCATCGACGTGAACCAGTATGTCACGATCACAATTTGGACATCACATTCATATCATCCTCGTTCCAAAGCAACTCTTCCGAAGCATTTCGTCCAAAGTCCGAAGCAACATTCCCACACTCCCATCAATTTCATTCAACAACTCTTTTATCTATCACTTCGACTCAACCACTCCATCTAGTGAAACAATCCTTGTGAAACAATCATTGGTCAGGTCCAATCATATTCTTTTTTTAGAAAAGAACCACCCTGACTATCCCCATCACTATCCCCATCTTTCACCATAAAATTATTGATTGAGTTATTCATATTCACTCAAAGCTTGCAATGACATGCCATTGTCACGATCACAATTTGGGCATTACATTCACATCGTCCTCGTTCCAAACAATTCCTTCTGAAGTATTTCATCTGAAGTCTGAAGCAACATGCCACATTCCCATCAATTTTATCCAACAACTCTTTTATCTATCATTTCGACTCAAACACTCCATCTAGTGAAACAATCCCTGTGAAACAATCATTGGTCAGGTCCAATCATATTCTTTTTTTAGAAAAGAACCACCCTGACTATCCCCATCACTATCCCCATCTTTCACCATAAAATTATGGATTGAGTTATTCATATTCATTCAGAGCTTGCGATGACATGCCATATCATCAGACCTGTGTCACAATCACAGTCTGGACATTCAAGTCACATTATGTTCGTTCCGAAGCAATCCTTCTGGAGCATTTCGTCCGAAGTCCGAAGCAACATTCCCACACTTCCATCACTTTCATCCCACAACTCTTTTGTCTATCACTTCGACTCAAATACGCCATCTATTGAATCAATTCTTGTGAAACAATCAGTGGTCAGGTCCAATCATATTCTTTTTTTAGAAAAGAACCACCCTGACTATCCCCATCTTTCACCATAAAATTATGGATTGAGTTATTCATATTCACTCAAAGCTTGCGATGACATGCCATATCATCAGGCTTAATGATATGAACGTTCTAGACTCTCATAATGACTCTCCGAAAGATTTAGGCATGGCTATCCCTACCCGAAGAGCCACACGATTCAGAAACATGTTTCAAGAGTTGGTGATGGTCTATTATTCTTTTCTTCATTCACAATTTTCCTTCCATCACTATTCTACGTTTTCTATGGCCTTTAATTAGTATACATGTACCTTGATTACTCTCCGATCCTCACGGACTCATTCCCATTCGCCCTCTCTTCCAAACCCTTCGGTATATAGCTAAACACATTCGCATGTATGTTCCCTAGTTCAATTATCGTATGTCAACTTGATTCTTCTACTCACACTTGCCAACTCATCTCTAACTCACCTTCAACAACAACTTCCTATTTTTTGAGTAAGCCCTCCAATTCCACTTTTATTGGTTAAATCCACTTCAAGGAATGTAAGATCATTGGCTGTGATCGACATGAACTGCAAGGTTCATTTGATCCACAAGATAGAATCCTTTCGGAACCTCTGTCTCTTCGGAATTATGCACTTCATTCGCAGATGTTCCGAAAGTCATTCGCTTTTACTGTAGGATTTTTATTCACTTTCCAAAACCATTCTGTTATCATTAGGAATATTTCCGAACATTTTTACTAACACAACATTCATCCACAACATTTGTCGCTATTATTTGGATTCTGACACACAACATTCATCCACAACATTTATCGCTATTATTTGGATTCTGACAGTATAATTGAACTAACAACTACAGATAAAAGCATTTTTTACTTCCTTTTGTTTAGAAACACTACGTCTACATTACAGGACAAACAACAACTCATCCGAAGGACTCACTTCACGGGACCTGCAGATATCCTTTTACCACTACACAGACAAATTCTTAATGACCACAGTACTTCACAAATGGTCTTCTTACCTTCACATCCTTGGAAGGACTCTATTCGGAACTTCGAAAGCATTCCAAGGGACATCACAATTTTTGTTATTTCATCACTCACCTAGTTTTTATACTAGGGTTTATCTTTTAGCTCCGAGAGACGAATTACGCTTCACTCTCCCTCTACCTGGTGGCAATATCCCACCAACCTTTCTTGAATTTTTTAGACGTTCATTCGGGGTACCATAACCAAAGAATGAACAGCACACCTCCTTTCACGCATTCGGAGGGCAATGTCAGAATCCAAATAATAGCAATAGATGTTGTGGATAGATGTTGGATTAGTAAAAGTGTTCGGAAACATCCCTAATAGTAATAGAGTGGTTTTGGAAGGCAAATGGAAATCCTACAGTAAAAGTGAATGACTTCGGAACGTCTGCGAATGAAGTGCATAGTTCTGAAGAGATAGAGGTTCCGAAAGGATTCTATCTCGTGAATCGAATGAACTTTGCAGTTCATGTCGATCACAGCCAATGATCTTACATTCCTTGAAGTGGATTTAACTAATAAAAGTTGAATTGAAGGGCTTACTCAAAAAATATACAGTTGTTGGTAGAGTTGAGTTGGGAGCGAGTTTGGTAAGTGTAAGTAGAAAATCAAGTTGACATTGAACTAGGGAATGTACATGCGAATGTGCTAGCTTATATACTAAACCATTCAGAAGCAAGAGCGAATGGGAATGAGTCCGTGATGGTTAGAAAGTAGCCAAGGTACATGTATACTAATTAAAGGCCATAGGAAACAAAGAACAAGGGTGGTAGGAAAATTGTGAATGAAGAAAAAGATTAACGGACCCACAATAACTCTTGAAACATGTTTCCGAATCGCATGGCTCTTCGGGTAGAACTAACCGTGCCTAAATCCTTCGGAGGGTCATCCTGAGGGTCTAGAACATTCATATCATAGAACATAATGATATGGAATGTCATCGCAAGCTTCCACACAATAGAAACAACTCAATCAATGGGTTCATTGGAAAAGATGGGGATAGTGATGGGGATAGTCAGGGTGCTTCTTTTCCAGAAAAGATTATGATCAGACCTGATTATTGATTGTTTCACTAAACACTTCATGGAGTGATTCCTGAACTGGATTGGGTGACCGGATCAAATGTATGTGAAACATTGATGCAAGGGTGATTCGGAATTCGGAAGATCCATTCGGAAGGATTGGTTCGGAAGGACAATGATGTGGATGAGGTGTCCATATTGTGATCGTGACAGGCAATTGATTTCCCCAACATTACCATGGCAAGGACCAAGATCCAATTGAGCAGCCACCACACTTCGCTTCACCTTTTTATTAACCCAGTTCTCATATTAGAGCTCATTTTCCAGTTTCGAGAGACAAATTACGCTTCACTCTCACTCATTCTGGTGGCAATATCCCACCGACCTCTCTTCAATTCTTCGGACTTTCCTCTGGGGCATCACCACCAAAGAAAGACCAACATATCTCTTTACACCCGCTCAAAAGCCTTTACAATTTATCCCATCTGTTTACTCACCCAGTTTTCATACTAGGGTTTATTTTTCAATTCCGAGAGATGAATTACGCTTCACTCTCACTTATTCCTGTGGCAATATCCCACTAACCTTTCCTCATCTCTCTGGACTGCCTTGCATGGCACCACAACCCAAGGAGACGAATTACGCTTCGCTCCCATTCTGCCTGGTGGCAATACACCACCAACCTTTCTTCAAATTCTTCGGACTTCCCTTCAGGGCTCCGAGGAATGGAGGTCACCTGGGAAATGGCCCTCCCTTTGTAGGTAATCCCTTCAGAGGCGGCCCTCCTGACCCTCCACCATTCGGTCCTCCTTTCGGGCCACCACCACCACCACTTGGTGGATCTTTGGGATTTCCCCAACATCTTGGCGGACCCCACGATTCATCGACTGGCAATCAGTGGTATCTCTATCATCCTTTCATTACTTTGTCTTTTTTCTTGGCATACTATGTTGAAAACTGATTCTAATGTACCAAAATCTAACATATTTACAGAACAAGGTGTTCACCCACTTCGGCCATTGTTCGCAAGGTCCTTCATACCCTTCGACAACAGGCCTCACCAGTTTCAAACTGGTTTCCAGCAAACACCTGTTATTATACATTGACTGTACAACATTTCCATAGGACAATTTGACTCGCTCCTCTCAATCTCCTCTAGTCCCACCTCTCAGTTCAAATTTCTTTCCTCATCTGTACAACTACCTGATCATTCGGGATCTATTCGGACGTCCATCAACTCTCCTCAACATGTTTTATCACCTTCGGCCTCTTCGAAGGCAAAACCAGCTACCCGTAGCTTCGTAGATATCTGAGTATTACAATCATATTTTCCAAATCATCTATCCCATCTCTTTTTGCTACTGTTAACAACACTAAAACCTTTAGCTCCCATGATGCTGGGACTATTTTAGCTTCACACCGCAAATCCAATCATCGATTGGTAGAAGCTCTCTATTGCTTTTCTTTCGGCACCACTTCCATGCCCCCACACATGACGGTCGCCATGGCCTGTACAATGATCGACCCTCAATCAATCATTGACACCACTCCCGAACTCCACACTGCCTCGATGCTACTGCCATCGTCAGTTAATGGTTCACCACATCTTCTGCTATCCTTGGGTTACGTCCCAAACGCCGCGACTGATGCTTCGAACACTTCAGAATTGCCTCCAAGTGTCTCAACCTTTGCGCCAAACATCTCGTGTTTTCCGGACTACGCTCTGACATCGAATGTTTCAGCCAACATTTCTGTACCATTATGAACATACTAACCTACACTTCGGAATTGATTCAGAACCTCTCACCCTCTGCGCCAAACATCTCGAGTTTTTCGGATTATGCTCCAACATCGAATGTTTCAGCCAACATCTCTATACCATTATGAACATACCAACTTACACGTTGGGATCGCTTTCAAATATTTTCAACTCTTGCACCAAAACATCTCGAGTTTTCCAGATTATGCTCCGACATCAAATGTTTCCTATCTCACCCTCTGTTTCAAATACATCTCATACCTTTCGGATTATCCTCCAACACCGAATGTTTCAACTAACCTCTCTCTATCATCAGTGATCCCACCAGCCTGTACTTCAGAATTAACTCCGAATCTCTCACTGACTGTACCATCGAGTTTCCCGGATCATATTCCGACATTGAATTGCTCCACCAATATTTCTGTACCAACGATGAACATGTCACCATACATTTCCAAAAATCTGCTTTCTATTATTTCAGCTACCGAAATATTCTCCGAATTTCTCCCTCCATTTCCAAAGTCCAAACAAGTTTCCTCTGTATCACCTACCCCCTCGAAGATCAACCTGCCCAAAAACAAACCTCTTCGGAGTCTCCGAAGTCTCAAGCACTCCACACCTTGTTGAATCATTAACCACTTCCCTGTCATCTCCCAACACCTCATGACCGATATCTCGCAAGAGATGATAGATAATTTCATTATTCTTTATCTTGATAATATTCTTATTAAAAACCATCAGAAAGATGTTCGGAAGGTCCTCACACACCTTCGGGAATATTATCTTCGGTTCAATCAGCATCAATCTTCCATCCCATACAATGCAATTACCGTAATCCTTTCGGAACCTGTTCCCGAAGCCCAATATACTCAGCCATCGAGGCGACGCCTACACGGAAGGGGGGGATGATGCTTTCGCACAACAATATCACATCCTCCGAACAATCAGGACCTTTCACACTGTCTTTCCGAAACACATCCTCTTTTTCAAATACAAATATTTTCAATTATATCCATTCCATGCTTCGCTACACCACCCTTCCAAACAAATCCTCTTATACAAAAACAATTTTTTCACATATATCCATTCCATGCTTTTAACTTCCTTTGATTGACTCAAAATTCTTCAAAAGACACTTATTTTTTCAATCAAAATATCGTTTTAAAAAACTTTTATTGTCTCTTTTTACTTTTATAATTCTTTCAAAACTTTATTGACCTCATCCTGCCACTTCGCTACATCCACCATGGCCTGCTGCTGAGTCGCTATTGCCTGCTGCTGGGTTACCATCACCTGCTGTTGGGTTACCATCGCCTGCTGTTGGGTTACCATCGCCTGCTGTTGGGTTACCATCACCTGGTGAAGGTCCCAAATCACCAAACTTCCCCTCTCCATTAGATCCTCCAGCGAAGATGTGATACGTACCTGCTTCCTTTCGGGAAGTGCCTCACTGTCCACCACCTTTCGTTTCGGGGCAGATAGGGACTTCGCAGCCGGTGTAAGGGCAGATGGCTTTCGTGTGAAACTGGTCGACGCACCAGTATTCGATGACTTCGCAGCCGATCGACGGACGACTTCAGCTATTCGGAACGGGATAAACACTATTTGTCAATGAGAGGATCAAGAAACGAGATGATGAGTAACAAAACTTACCTTCCACCAGAAGGCATTTCTGCTTGTCTCAAAGACATTGTCAGAATTCAATTATCAAAGATAAATGTTATGGACAAATGTATTGTTAGCAATAACATTGGAAAATGTTTCCACATGAAGAGGATGGTGTTCGAAAATGAAAGGTAATCCTACAGTAAAAGTGAAGGGCTTTCGGAACGTTTGCGAGGAAGTGCATGATTCCGAAGAGATAGATATTCTGAAAGGATTCTATCTCGTGGATCGGATGAACCATATGGTTCATGCCGATCTCACCCAGTATGATTACATTCTTTCGAAGTATAATCAAATCTAAAGTGATAAGTTTTATAGGACTTACTTCGAAATGAAGTTACTCTTTTTGATTGTTCACGACGAATTGTTAAGTCAAGCAGATCAATCAAGTAGACGTGCAATAATTGAACTAAAGAACATACATGCAAATGTGCTACCTATATACTGGGACGTTCGGAGGCAAGGGTGAATGGGGAGTAGTCCGTTAAGGATCGGAAAAGTAGTTAAAGTACATGTATGCTAGTTAATGACCATGATGAATAGAGAACAAGAGTGGTATGAAAATTGTGAATAGGAAAAGGGTTTAACGAACTAGAAATAAACCCTGAAACCTGTTTCCGAACCGTATGTTGTTTCGGGTAGACGAACCCTTGTTTCACCTCTTTAAACGACGGCCCTGAGTGACAGGAATGAACGCGTCCACATGTTGAATTGTATGTGTTGTTTCCATAAGCTTTTAGAAGCACAGAATCGACCCTCCTATTGAGTTCCTAGAAATAGATGGGGATAGTGATGGGGATAGTGTAGGTGCTTCTTTTCTGAGGAAAGGCTAATAATAGAATCTGATTTCTTGGTTGGGTCCTTGTGATGTTGCTAGGATGGTCCAAGGTGTTATGGGTGACGAAGTGTTGGATGGTTTAGGTGTGACAAGTCTACTGATGATTCGGGTTCCGAAGAGTTAATTCGGAAACGTGATGTTCGGATGGTTCGGATGGTTCGGGTGGTTCGGAAGGTGAAACAGATCATAAAGCATGATCGTGACAGACATCTCCCACAGGGGTTTCCCAACAGGCCACTGCAGGTATACTTGTACCCCCTACACCGAACGCAATCCTTGGTCGGGTATACAACCTTGCCCTATGAAGTGTTATCAGCTTTATAACAGCAAACAATAAAAACATCCGAAAGAACTTACGTTGATGTAGATTTTTTCAGCCAATCTACATGTATTTTCGGGATACCTGTCAGGGGACAACCGGTTTATTCCCTTTTTCCTCTCTTTTTCCCCTTTTTCCCTTTTCCCCCTTTCCCTTTTCCCTCCTTTTCCCTATTTCCATTTATACTAGATCTATCCTATCTCTAGTATTATGTCCTTCGCCTCCCTTTTTCTCTATTTTCCCCTAGTGCTAGTTACACCTTTATTTGCTCTTGTTTGACCACCAGTAGCTATATAGTTAGTCGCTTAGGTAAGGGAATCCTCACCCTTTTCTCTTTGGATTTCCCTTACCAGGTATGCATCTCGCTACTGTAGTTACTCTTGATTTTTATATAACTTTGGATTTCCCTTACCAGCCTAGAGTGAGTCCCTGTGGGTAGCTTGGGGTTTGAGTCCCTTTGCAGGCCTAGGCAGGATGCTGACAGGGTAGCATCCCCTGCAGTATGCCTGCCAGCAGGCATATCCCGGGTAAGGTGAGGTTGCCCTTACAATACCCGTGCTTCCCGTTGAGGACCTCCAGCTTCGCATCCATCTGCTTGACCTTTGCTCCACGAGTCTTCGCAGGCTTCCCACCTACCACCACATTATCCTCCTCTCCTTCCGAAGATTCGCTCGTTGAGGACTCCACCTGAATCGTGGACTTCGACTTTGATCGTCTTGATCCCAAAGGTTCGACAAGACCCTTGATCGGGGTTGGGAATATTGGGTCGTCCATGGAATCGTTCGCAAATAACAGGGTTGGCTTTGCTTTCAATACCCAAAGGATGATGGGCTCCTTGTCCTTCCCCTTCTCGACGACTGGCTTCAACACCTATTATTTAGATGATCAGTGATGCGAAGACAAAAAACATACATCCTACTCACCGGTGGCTCGGAGTCTTTTTCGGGAGCCTCCTCCTCCCCATCAATATTTTGCAAGCTTACTTTGACCTTCTCTTCCTCCCTCATTCGCATGGATTCAAGGAACTCGTGAACAAGATCCTGCTCGGTTTGCAAGTTGTCTAACTGCTTCGGACGTTGGAACCGTTTGTCCAGCGCATGCTCAACCTTGATTTGAGCTTTTAGAGCGGGCTATCAACACATCGATAAACTTCCCAATATGTTTCATCACCAAATATCAAGGGACTTACCTCCAAAGCATCAGTCACCTTCGCGCAAGCTTCTACATCCTCAAGGAGCTCTTCCTTCAACTCCGGACGAATACTTATTTGTGTTTCCGCTTTCTCTAATAATCCATCGTAGGAATGGGGAAGGCTTTCGGAGATCGACATGTTGAGGTTTTCGCTATCGAATGCTGGTCGCTGCTATCTCTCCACATCTCGCTTTATACAATTTTCAATTGAGCGTTAAATCCCTCGCATGGACCATCCTATGTCCCACCTATCTTCGGATTTTACCGATGTGGTCGCCACCCCCATTCGATGATTATATATACATCGTAGGGACTCCGAAGCTAGAGGGGGGATACTGTCACAATCACAGTCTGGACATTCAAGTCACATTATGTTTGTTCCGAAGCAATCCTTCCGAAGCATTTCGTCCGAAGTCCAAAGCAACATTCCCACACTTCCATCACTTTCATCCCACAACTCTTTTGTCTATCACTTCTACTCAAATATGCCATCTATTGAATCAATTCTTGTGAAACAATCAGTGGTCAGGTCCAATCATATTCTTTTTTTAGAAAAGAACCACCCTGACTATCTCCATCACTATCCCCATCTTTCACCATGAAATTATGGATTGAGTTATTCATATTCACTCAAAGTCAGGCTTAACGATATGAACGTTCTAGACTCTCATAATTACTCTCCAAAAGATTTAGGCATGGCTATCCCTACCCGAAGAGCCACGCGATTCGGAAACATGTTTCAAAAGTTGGTGATGGTCTATTATTCTTTTCTTCATTCACAACTTTCCTTCCATCACTATTCTATATTTTCTATGGCCTTTAATTCAAGATTCTCCAGTGATCGCACTCTAGTTAAGATTCACCTCCAACAAGATCTAGACGCTTGTTTTGTTTTAGCGATAGACAAAGAGTTGCAGGCCTAGCTACCGGGTCATCTTGATGATTGGTTACATAATCACGCTTGTGCCACGACGCACGACCATGAGTACACATCTTCAACGATGGCTGGAAGGCAAGATCGTACGTCTCACATCTATACATATAACTAAGACACCAAAAACACCCCTTCTTACAGGATTTTGAAGGCCAAAAACTAGCAGACAAGATCACGCGCTACCATCTCGTATTGGCCACGGTCAGTCAACATGAGCTAACTGAGACCGTTTTTCTCTACTCGACTAGGAGGACTTAACACATGCTTGAACATTCAGGTTGTCTCGTTTATTTCAGGCGTCACAACACAATCTCTACGAGTAAGCTTTGGTGTTTTCTCGTTTGCAGTCCTGGTTCTCGCTCTTGTGAGTTTCTGCTTGATCGGTTCTGGCAGCAGTTCCATCACTTATGGATTTTTCGAATTTAGATTGTGGTTCCACCCTGGCCGTTATTCAATCGCCACCCTGTTAAGTGGCTACCCGTGCGAGAAGAGTCCAAAAAGGCTGATTGACAGGGTACATACTATCGACGAAAAAATCATAATTTCTGAAAATTCCAAAGAACCTGCATCGGCTGAAATATAATTTCTTAAGAGAGATAAGCACTTGGCTTGGTGTGAAGACCCAGTTCCATTTGCCGATTTGTTGAGCATCTTATTACTGCCACATTATTAGACACGATTGCCAGTCTCACGTCAGCCTACCTACTCTTCCTAATTGCCGTTGCATACTTGTGCTGCGTTATCACGCTCGCTTTCCCTTACGACAGCGTGGAAAATGCTTGTCACACACTTTATTCCGCAAGTATAGAAAAAGGCCCAATTAATTTTATATATCATTTTATCTCTCCTATGAATGATATAAAGCACCTAGCGTCAACAAAGCATTAGTCACAACCAGCTCAATCCAGATCCAGATCCACTTCAACAAATGTACTTCAAAACATTGATCTCGGCCAATTGTCGGCATGGCCGTCCATGTCTCCCATAATAAATATTTCTGATCTCTCTTTGGATTCCCAAATGCGTTATAATGCAACCATCCCCAAATGCTCACAGACAGCGCTAATGCTGTTTATGATAAGTTTGTCTAGTATTGGAATGTACTAAGGCATTTGTAATGAGATGAGAAGATATGCAAGGTCTAGATGTTTAGTAGCTTGTATATAGATCTGTGTTGCCCATATTGCTTGTATCATGTAGTGTTTCTTACTCAATAGACTACAAAGATGTTTCGGCGGCACGCCAACGTGTATCGTGTATCGTCGTGTATCGTGTATCGTGTATCGTGTCGTGTATCGTTGTGGCTGAATTACCATTCATCGTCATACGCGCGCACGCAGCAGCAGCAGCAACACCGCCAGCCGACACCATTCTAAAGAAGGCCAACCACGCTGAATGCATCAAACAACAAGCACCAATTTTTCAGAACGATGAGTTCATAGTTGTTTCATTAGAGAATGAAAGATATGTTTTAGTGTCCTCTCTGTTCTATGTCCTCCATACGACAAACAAAGCGGTAACATGTATTGGGGGACATGATACCTGATCCAATGCCACATAAACCATGTAAAAGCCCCCGGCGAGTGATTGCCCGCTGGCTGTTGGTAGCGAAATATTCCAATATTGCCAATCTAGCTCGCCATCCAAGTTTGGGATACATTGAAATGGTATTGCAACAACCAGCTTTTTTTTAAAAAAAAAAGGCTTGTTAAGCAAGACCACCTTCGAAGGAGCATTCTTCTTCTGCTCGCGACAACAAATTTTTCCATCGAGTCTTTGTTGCGTAGTCATAATCAGCCGACTCGAGCAGACGAGGCAACACGGTATGGAGAGCCTCAACAAGCTTGGAAGCATATAAACCTCGTTTACTGCCCCGCCTGCGCTGTACGTCTTGTGGTAGATGTGATCCAGGACTGGCAACTTCTTCGACCTCACGAAGAATAACTTTCAAGCTGAAGTGTTCAAGAATATTGAGAGCCTGACGTATATCTTCAAGACTGTGTGTCTTTGCCGCGGTTTTGATCAGCAACGACATAAACATGGCGTTTGGACGCAATCTCTGTCCAGGAACAGATCTTGTCGGTGGGACGTGCATCTCACCCCGGAAGTCTTTCGCGGGCAAACCTGTCATCAATTCAAACGCACGGCACGCGCTTGGCCAGTCTCCAGCGTTCCAGCATGCGAGAGCGACTATATCATATGTCGACGGCGCTGGCAGGATCTGAGGGCCAATAAAACCAGGAAGATGTGGGACATGTGGAAGAGCTTGCATGCGAAACATCCACTGTAGCGTTTCCAGTGCTTGCTCAGACTCTCCAGGATCCAAATGTGCTAGCGCTGCATGTGCTTGCATGGCTAAATCCATATGTTTCCTGTTCAGTAGCTGAGCTTGATCGGAATCAATGACTTGTTGTATATAGTGCAATGTAGACCTATACCGCCTGGCTAGGTTGGCGATCATGAGTACGGCCTCTAGAGTCCGCTCGTGAAGCGGTAACTTGGCTGGTATAGATTGTTCACCAGGCCGTGAGAGTCCAAGATACTCGTAAGCAATGTCAAGGGCGAAACTCTGGTCTGAAGGTCGGCCGTGTGATAATGGTTTGAGTATGGCGTGAATCGCATGTGAGTCAGGGTTCTGGCATACGCGAAGGAGCTGTCTCCATATGAGTTTAGCGTCTGACGCGTTCTTGTACGCCAACTCATTATCTGTTAACGTGCTAGTCTCATCCTCTTCTTCAGCCGTGGGTGCATTTGAAAATGCGGATAGCTGTCTGTTTCCAATGGCCTTGATGAGGACAGTAAATGTGTGTATGTCTGGAGCCAACGGTCCCTTCGAAGGCATCGCATTGAACACGTCGTACATTCGTTGGAATTGCTGTGCCTTCCCGAAGATATCGATGAGGAGGTTATATGGGATATTAGATAGCTCTTCCTCGGGACCGCCAGCACTCTGAACCATACCGTGATATTTTTGGAGTTGATCGTAGAGACTGCAAACATTGTTCAGCTGAAGGGGTAAATTTTCCCAGTTGTAGATTCGAGCATAGCCTTTCAGTAAAGTACTAAAGGTACGCGAGCTTGGACGAATTCCTCTCCGTTTCATCTATAAACCAGACAAATTTAGTTGCAACATCTCGTGAGACAATCCCGAACTAAATTACGTCTGTGAAGAGCCGATAAGCTTGCTGGTATTTCCCATCCGCGATGACTGATCGTATCAGAGTAGCCCAAACGATAGGATTTTGAGCGTCCAAGGGTGCTTCCTTGACTATAGAAATGGCTTCCAAGAGCTTTCTATCTTGACATAGAGCATCTACCCGTTGGGAGAGGTCGTATGGAGTTAGGAGCTTTGTCTTGACATCACGATGACTTTCACTGGGAGCCCTTGAATTATTCTCTCTGTATTTCTGAAGTGCCTTGGGTGAACTATAAGGTTGTCTGGTCTGTTTTGATAGTGATCTCTGAAATATTAGTAATCGTGGCTGAAGCTGGGCTACACCTGGTGTTTCGAGCAGGGGGACGGTTAAGCGCAGAAGCATTGCCGAAAAGTAGCACGTGACTCTTTAGCGCACAAAAATCTTTGGACACCATCTACTCCTGAATTGAAGTGTGTTCCTGGTTCAAGTAATCCTTATTTTTCGTTCCTATCATAAGCCACAGCAAAGTTAGAAGTGTTACCAGAGTTGAGCCTCACACGTTCTGGATTTTTTCGCATATACTGTAACGTCCTTGAATTCCGTGTTTTGGATCCCTACAAGGCCAGAGTCTCCTGTTCGCCCCAATGCCCCGCCGTTTCTTGGTGGATAGTTCTAGTCTACGTATATTCTATCCTTCGGAAATTCCTCATCTCCAAACCTGGAAAGCTATGTGTCACATTCGTGATTCTTTTGTCCAAGGCCATATTTCTTTGGCCGGTGCCATTTCCAAGAAGATTTCTTTCATTCACGAGAAGGGCACTTGCACATTTCTTAGGATTTGTAGCCAAAATATGCGTGTAAGATCGAATTGAGTTGGAGATGCAGCAGCCCACCAGCTATATCGAGGCTCATCGGTTATGAGAACATGTCTTGGGGATCGGCGTCTGAATGAGGTACCCAGCATAGCCTTAGGGAGAGACTGTGACGCGGTCACACGTACAAAAGCCTCAGATTTATACTGAGATCTGGGAACCCTGAAAGAACAAACCACTCTGATAACTTCTGAGGGTATTAAAGTTCAACACTTCCGGATGTGGCGTACTCTTAGGCCACACAACTATGTTCAGAGCACATTGTTTCTCACCAGTGCTCCAATCCTTTTCCTGACGCCATCAGGTACACATACCGGCCAATATCTTCCAGGTTCTCTCCACGCCATTCCCCGGACACTGCGGATTCATCGCGTCACATGCCTTTTCCCAGCCCTTCCGACATGGCTTTTGAAGCAGTTGGTACAATGGGATTCTACTTTTCCCATTCAACACTCTATCTATCAGTTTCAGAAACAGCTATATCATATACTCGTAGTCTTAGAAGCAAATTGTTTATCGATCTGACCGTGTGTTGAAAATGCCCCGTATATAAGCTCGTGTGCTGTAGTGTGAGCTGGAACTGAGCTTGAAGTCGGACACAAGCGCTTTTTCACCGGAAAGCGTCAACCCCGACATCACTGTGCGCCTTATAATGGCCAACATACAGCAGAGCTCTTCCTCATCGACTCCCATGATAGGCTCAACGACCACCTTCTATGAGGATTCTCTACACGCCATCGACCAGGAGCCCGAAGGCGAATATACTAACGCCTACTTACAACAATTCCCACCATCTCAGAACCAATACCATGATTACAGCTCCCTCTTTCCCCCCTATGCCTCCCAGTCTTTCCCCCAGCCTCAACAGTATCTACCTACCCCAAGCGTATCGCCAACATCAACCTCTGGTCGCCAGATAACTGTACATCACCAAAGCCCTACTCAATACTATGAACTAAACGGTGCTATGGACCAGCACCCGCAAATAGCCAAGTTCGAGCCACCAAATGCTTTACTAGATAATGCGAGGAACATCGATAAGCAGGACCGTTCAAGCCCGTCCCAGAGACCTAAGCCGAAGGCGAAGACCCCGTCGAAAGCGGCAGTTTCCCGTAAACGACCAAAAAAGTCTGCAGATGATACAGGGAGGGGAACGCCAATCGGGGAGGACAGTGATGGAGAGGAGAAAACTGGTGACGAACCGCGGCCTATTCAGAGATTGTGAGCACACCCGCTCGAATTTTGTGAAAGGCAGCTAGTCTCACATTTATCACACTAAGACCGGGCGCATGTCGTTATTGCAAGAAACTGAAAATGCGCTGTGAATTCCCTCCCGACTCGAACACTTGCCGCCGGTGCAAGACTGGTGGGCATCAATGTATCGTCGAAGGACGAAAACCCCGCTCGGGACCAAAGTACGTACCATACATACACTTTTTTTTTCATCTCTCCTGACATTGAGCTTCACAGTAAACGGGAGTTTCTCCTCGCTCAGCTGCGTCAAAAGGAGGCGATCATTGATTCGCTCCTCAAGCAAATCAACAATCCCTCTCATCGCACCCCGCTCAACCTTGCGCTACCTTCTCAACCAGCGCACACAGCCACACCTGAGCCTGCCGCAAACAAAGACGTGTTGGCGTGGATCGAGAAGATCCAAGGAGCTAGTGTGCGTACGGCAGGAGCTGGCGGCGGAGCAGGGGCATTCTCCCTCGACGCACGAGCAGATCATGATGATACGTTTGATGAGGAAGCTGACGACGACGACGGTGCTGGTGCTGGTGATAACGATGCTGACCAGGAGGCAGATGCTGATCCCGAGCAGCCAGAAAAGGAGAAGAAATGTAAACTGCATAGTCTTCCAGAGGAGGCTGCGCCACTAGGCCTGATCGCTAATCTAAGTATACGAAATACGACTGCACGGAAGTCAAGCATGGGTCCCACAAGCGACGTTGCTAGTCCGGCTGCGGTGGATGCTGCCAGTCCGGATGAGCATGAAGAAAACGAAAATGACGTCGGTGTAGCGAGTGCAACCTATTTCCTACCAGGTTTGTTATTATTACAAATATCTCTTCATTCTTTTCTTATTTGCCTCAGGTCCTGCAACCAACCTCGAGCTGCGACGGGTTATTGTTGAGCGCACGATGGCCCCAGAGATTCTTGTGCACGGCCTCGTCACCCCGGAGGACGTGGAGAAATTATTCGAGATGTTTGTTTCCTCATGGTTCTTATACATTGACGAGCTGGCTGACCTCAATCTGACTGTTAGATTTTATGAACGATTGAATGTGAGCAACCCCAAGATAATTTACATCTTCGTACGCAGGCTGACCAGGTTTCAGCCTTTCATATCTCTGCTAGATCCCGTTATTCACACACCAGCTCGCACTTTTGGTCGTTGTCGTTTCCTTTTCACTGTTGGTACGCTTCTTCTTTTAACGCTCTTGTCTACTTGTATTAGGTACTGATATGCCTCATAGTCTGTGCCATCGCATCGCGATACTATTCACCCAAAGCGGACATATATAAATACGCCATGCACTTCGCCAAGTCTGCTGCAGCAACAAGCCTCATTGACGGTTGGAAGTCAGTCGAACTCTGTCAAGCATATCTTCTCATGAGTGTCTATTCGGTTCCTGCCCGGCGCTGGGAAGAAGACCGCTCGTGGTTGTACCTTGGACTTGCGATCCGGTGCGTGTCTTGGAATAAGTATGTTCTGCTATAAGCTAAGTGATTGTAACCGACATAGGATCGCAACAGACTTGAACCTGCACCAGCCGTCGACGACCAAGATCACGTCGGAGAGGCAAGAGCGCGAGATTCTAAACCGCACGCGCACGTGGATGATATGCTTCAACCTTGACCGTTCGACCAGCACACAACTTGGCAAGCCTTCCACTATCAAGGAAGACTTCATCATACGCAACTCCAGTGAATGGTACAAGCAATCTGCATATAATCATCCATATGATGTACACCTGTGCGCATACACCGAACTATTGAGACTTGTCTCACGGTTCCATGAGGAAGTTTATTCTGACCAGAATGCGACGAGTGGGCTAAATAAGGTATGGTGGGATGTACATTAACGTACCAATTTGATTTGTCTTATCGCTTGGTGATGTAGCAGGTCGATTTTTACGCAATTACAATGCGCTACGACGACCAGCTTCGGATATTCCAAGAACAAGCCGCTGCGAGATTCGAACGGGAATCTAGGAAGGATGGTGAGGATTTTTGTAGTTCTTCTGAACTGTGCTGAGTACGCTGGACTTAGATCCCGGTAGCGTTTTCCGAACCCAACTGCTGCCATTGTGCGTTTCGTTTTCTCGTCTATCTGTATATTTCCGACTCTTCGCGTAGTATTGTCAACTACTCGCGTCTGGTGATGTTCTCGTTTGGTTTCCAGCATGCAGTGCATAGAGGGCTTCGGCGGGAGGATGTCTTTTTCCAACGAGTGAGTTGCAGTCTGTTTGTGTCTGCCCTTGCTTAAATTCTATGCAGTGTTTCGATGCTGCATGCGCCGTTATCACAACCGTAGTCGATCGACTTGCTCCGACCGGTTACATGCGATACGCTCCAGACGGTTTGGGTCTTGTTGGAATTATATCAGTGACAAGGCTAATTTCTTGTTCAGGGCACTTCATCTTTGCGTCATTCGCATCTGCTTTCCTGCTAAAGGTCAGTTCTTGTGGTTGTCATGTTACACATGCTCATACTTCGGCGTATTTGTAGTTGCTGCGCCCGGACTTTGCCAGATTCGTGGCTCCTTCTCACAAACATCACATCCTCTCGCTGGTAGGGCGCCTCGTTAAGCTCTTTGGTTCGAGTGAAATCGCTGTGGACGATCGCCACACACCAAAGTTGTACTCTCGGTTCCTGGCCGGCTTAGTGGCACGGTATTCTACCTCTCAGGAGGAGCCGCAGGTTCGCACAATTCCCAAACTGGAGAGCTCTTCCATAGACACTCCCATGCCATCATTGCCTAACCTTTCCATGCGCACACATCAGCACTCTCGTCAAATAACACAACCCCCCGACGTCGCACATATGAGTGACAATCAGTACGCGCAGGCATTCACGCTTTCCCCGACTCATTATGAGGACATGTACTCCTCTTCGAGCGCTAGTGGCACTGTCACGCAATTCAATATGGAGGAAAATATACCCGAAGTTCCCAACGAGGACATGCTCGCGTCCATGCAGGCCATCAATAACCCTATGTGGTGGGAACACGTCATGATGCCAGGGTTCTCATGGACAGAGTCGATCGCCAACTCCTCTACTTCCAGCATGGGCTCAGGGGACCAGCAACATCATACTGTGGACCCCTATGCTTTTGTTCCACACGATTCGCTCATGCAACACGAGCAGCGTATGGGCTAAAGTTTATATCCCTAGATGCTGTTTCTTTTTCAGTACGCTGATAACTTGCGTTGTACCACTTATACCACCACCTATTATTTTCCTTGCTAGGTCTGTTCCTGATGTATGTTCCAGTCTGAAGCAGTGCTTTCTTGAAGATTGTGAAAATAGCTCATGCACAGACGTATAGAATGCTGTGTTTGTTTTTTCCGAGTGCCTACTTAGCGCCCTTGAGAGCTAATCTTCCAAGCTCTTTCCGACAAATTACCCTGCTTGTTCTCATGCTTAGACTGCTTGCTAGGAATTAAGCTTCAAACTTGTCATTGGCTACACATGGTCAACCTGGCTTCCATTGGATGAGCAGTGACTAACCCTAACATGGATATCTACATATACAGCATGCTTCGACCCATGCTGCTGCTTGTCATCGCAACCATTGTCTTCAGGACAACTAGGGCGTATGATAACGGCCTTATCTTTCCAGGATTCCTAGTCAAATGCAAGCCCCGGCACCGTAAAGAATACCAGTTTGGTGTCACTCTGCGCGCGGGTCATCCAGTGGCCACGTAGGATAGGGTTGAAGACCATATGGAAACTTCCTTCCAGGGAAACGTCACCCCCTCAGCTGTTCTCATAACGATTCCCCCTTCCCTTCCATGTGTCAGTCAGTATTCGAGTCGTCGTATGTGCGCGCTCAACCCTGGTGTTAAACTTAAGCTAGGCCGAGTATAGATTATCTGAGAGGACGAGCTTTGATCAGGAAGTGCCACAAGTTCTGTATCATTTAAGGACCTTTTAGTGGATGTGAAGAATCTACCGTGCTAATCCTCGTACTTGATCGCAATGCTGCAAGCTGCTCTCTGGCTCCTGGTGTTCGCCGCAGGTTGGAAGCATGTACTATCTTTCGACAACACTCGCAACGATAACGTACGTGGGACGAATGTTTGTTGCGATAATGACTTTACCTCTTCTAATGCCAAATCACTCTCTGAAGCTTGCAATATATTGGGGTCAGGTAAGCCTTTCAGCTCATGACGTGTGAAACTACCTCTTTGCAAACACCACTCAACCTGCAGAACTCTTACGGCGCAACCCATTCTGATCCAACCAACGCCCAGAAGACATTGTCGTTTTACTGCGGTGATAACACTATTGATGCATTCCCGCTAGCATTCTTGGACAACTTTTTCGACATCGGCGGGTTACCGCATTACGACCTGTCTAATGTGAGTTAATATCGGCAATGGAACTACCATGCAAGTCAACGGTCTTACTGTTGGATAGATTTGCAGCAGCGTCGGAGATCCTGTCTTTCCTGGGACTAACTTGGCGAATTGCCAATTTCTGGCAACAGACATTCAGGCGAGAGATTCACCAATGATAACTTGATAGTAATTCTGATGCAACTTTCAGACTTGTCAATCCAAGGGCAAGATAGTGACTTTGAGTTTGGGAGGTGGTGCTGCAAGTGGCACGGTTTTCTCATCCGCCAGTCAAGCAGCGAGCTTCGCAGACGAGGTCAGAATGTTCTCATCTTACCACAGCCATCTAAACTACCTGTAGATCTGGAATCTGTTTTTGGGAGGCAGTAGTAATACTCGTCCATTCGGAACTGCTGTACTCGATGGGTATGTCAAGGTTTGTCCTCCCCTTCGGGGTGATGCTGATAATGTTACCCCTTCGATAGCGTCGATCTTGATATCGAGGGTGGTTCAACTACGTATTACGACTCGTTCGTAAACCAAATTCGATCTCATGCCGCAGGGGCCAGCAAGCCGTCTGTTGATGATTCCCTTATATATCATATCACCAGTCTGATGTAATATCGTCCCCAGGTATTACATTACAGCTGCTCCGCAGTGCCCCTTCCCAGATGCCTATCTCGGCACCGTGCTTAATGCTGTTGGTT
Organism: Ramaria sp. MG151; assembly: GCA_003314545.1. NCBI lineage: Eukaryota > Fungi > Basidiomycota > Agaricomycetes > Gomphales > Gomphaceae > Ramaria > Ramaria sp. MG151. The sequence continues at coordinate 29,616 of QMFG01000671.1, read as the reverse complement.
TTGACGCCGTCTATGTCCAGTTCTGCACGTAACTATCATCAGCGCAACGATATCACAGCTAATACAGATCTTATTAGATAACAATTATTGCAGTCTTCCAAATTTTAACAACCCTCAGGTATGTGTTCCATTTTTGCACTACCGCATGAGTCCTTACTTACAACATCCCACCAGGACTGGGATTTCTCTCTTTGGTAAATCTTCCTTCTGCGTTGTCAACGTAAACTAGATAAAGATGGTTTGCAGGGATAACTGGGCGAAGAACACAGCAGTCAACAAGAATGTCAAGGTTTATATAGGTGCCCCTGGTTCGACAACTGCTGCTAATGCTGGTAGTTACGTGGACCCAACGACACTGGGAACTATAATTCAGCAGACTCGGTCGACTTACTCGTCATTCGGAGGTATTTATCTACACGAAATCACTGAACAACGCTTATTTCATTTTACATGTTAGGCGTTATGATATGGGATGCATCGCAAGCATATGCTAACAATCGCTTTGACCTCGCTGTCAAAGCATCCCTAACAAGCGGAGGAGGGGTTGTCGCCTCATCTTCTACGAGCACGGTAGCTTCCCCAACATCGTCTACGTCTACATCAAGTCATCCAACCTCCACACCGACTTCTTCAACCACCACCACGACTTCTTCCACGACATCAGTTTCAGCTAGCTCCATGAGCTGCACTGGCGTAGCGGCATGGTCAAGCAGTATCGCCTACACCGCTGGCCAACAAGTCGTTTACAGTGCGCCACTTTTACAACTGATGTTAACGGCAGCTTAACTTACCTCTCATCTAGATGGGCATCTATGGACTGCCAAGTGGTGGAGCGAAGCAGATGTACCAGGTGGGATGAAGTTCAATGGTGTTCTATCGATTCAATTGCTAACGATCGCGTCCAAGGTGGCCCGGCTGGAGATTGGACCGACGATGGTCCGTGCACAGGTCTCGTGGCGGCAGTGACTGCTGCAGCCAGCTCGAACGGGATAAGTCATGCTTCCGTCTCTGCGGCTCCCACTCCTCCCGCATTGGTACTATCCACTCCGCACAAAGCATCTCCGGCAGCCAAACCGGTTCCTACTGCGAGTCAAGATACGAAGAGCACCACCATTCCTTCCAGCCGCTCGCGATGGTTCCGTCCGTAAGAATGCGAATATAAGTCTTTGGTCATTCATTCATAGAATGCATGGATATATGGCATTAATATGCTGTATATAATTATAATATGATGCTATAGTGCAGAGATGAACTTGTAACAAGGTGTTATATAAACATAAGAAAATAGTCCAACCCAACTCAATGCTTTCTCAGTCTGTCCAACCTTTGCTCTATGCCTTCTCTGCCTTCTGCGAGGAAAGTAAGGGTATCACGTGCCTCAGTATCTTCCAAATGCTCATTTTCCAACTCTTCATCGATCACGGCACCGAACATGGTGGGGCTTATCGGGCGCTCATCGAAGTTGCGCGAGCTGTATGACCTAGTCAAGATCATTCCCACTCTTGCATTGGCGTTCTGCCGAGCTAGATACCGTTCCTTCGGAGAGAACGGTCTGAACGCGGGAAGAGGCACAGACGTGTGTTCCATGGGCCGGTAACTGGAACGAGGGGGAATAGCAGCTGTATGAGCGTTAGGTAGTGTAGAGCCGGAGGCGGAGACGCGTTTGGCAGAGTGCCTTTGTCCACGTGATGATGTCGGAAGCTTCGTTCCTGTCATACTGGACGCCACAGGCACTCGAGATGGCCCAGTCAGCGGTGGCAACGATTCATCGAAGCATAGAGCTGACTGAAGAGGGGGGGACACCAAAGAAGACGGTCCAGCAAGCAATTCCGAGGTGAGATGTTGCTGGTTTGAGAGTGTTGTGCGACCGCCACGGCTGGGCAAAGGTCGGGTTCGAGGAAGTGTGCTGCTGCTGCCACTTGCTGGAGGAGTACTAGAGGCAGGGGGAGCCACGCGCGAGGAAGGTGCAGTCCTACTCAGGGTAGTATGAAGGTTCCTAGACGCTTTAGATCGAGTAGGTGTACGTGTTGGAGAGCGGTGCAATGTCGACGATGCAGGAACGTGGGGCGTGGCACTGTATCGAGACACACTTGATGGGCTAGGAGGCATGGGGCTGGAAGTGCTTCTCTGAGAGTACTTCAAGTGAGAGGTAGTATCGGTAGCGCGCGACGGAAACGCGTTCTTGGATGCCGACAATGTCCTGATGACAGTCCTTCCTGAAATAGAATCCGATCCAGACCCGGGACCAGGATCTTGTAAAGAGACACCACGTGAACGCTGTTCTATGCCACGTAAGCTCCTTCGCTGGCCCGACCGCGTCGTCGCTGAATGAACAACTAAAGGTGGGTCCAAACTGTGCGATGTAGATGGATACGGGTCGTGAGACTTGTCAAAGCCTAATTCCGTGGCGGGATCGCCGTCAGAACCTTGGGAATGCCAAGCTGAGGGCGAGACGCGACGTAACGTGCTAAGGACCAACTCTGGAGTCCAAGGCTGTGGTAACGTTTCCTCACACTCCATAGGTACCTCTTCCTGATGCGAAAGAACTGGCTGTATATCACCCTCTTCCTCGCCCATCACACTCCGAATCCATCGCTCCACCCTTCCTTCCTTCATTGTTTTCCTCCTCCCCCAAAAGCTTAGACTTCGCCCTATGTCTGTTCCTCGCTGCTGCGTCGCACCTGCGCTCCAAGTGTGCCTCCCCTCTCCCTCATGCAGCTTGCTATTCCCTCTTCCCAGATCTCCTTCGGCAAAACCAAGTCGCTCCCATATACGCCGCCTTACGCTCTTGCGCCTAGTAGTCTCACCTGGCACGTCATCTCCCTCGTCATCTCCAAAGGAGTATGAAGAAGGGAGAGGAGACATAGGCGAAAGTTTTGAATCTTGAAGTACTTCGTGGGGAGAAACCTGGGTTAGCAGCGGTGACCTAACATCGTCAGTGTTCTCGTGTTCTTGGCCGCTATCTAGACTGATTGAAGCAGCACCGACAACCCCACTTCGTTTCCTTGGCTGCGGATGACCTACCCAGGTTTGTGCTCCCGAAGTGCTCGCTGTTGATGGCATTCTGCGGTTACCTTGATCCACATGGTGAGCAGGCCGTTTTCCTAAGGACAAGTACACTTGGTTGGATCCGTGTTCTACGTCCTTGTCGTGGTCGTCACATTCATCTCCCATTTCACGCTTGTATGCCCATGCATACCTATCTGAAATATTACCCACGGTCACCCTGTCCCTCTTCTGGCCAAAGTATCGCCATGCTAGCCAGCCGAGAGCGCAACCGATCACAGCTCCCGAAAGTAAACAAACAGGTACCAGCCAAACTAAAGTATGAGATGTAGAATTTGGCTTGAGAAGTGATTGAGGATCTTTGGAAGGGGAGGAAACCGGGGAGGTTGTAGAGGTCGTGGTGTGCTTATGCGATGCTGCCAAACTATGACTTGAAGTTGTCGGCTTTGGCGTTGAGGAAGAAGGTGTAACAGAGGCGGAAGAAGTAATGGAAGTTATTGTAGAAGTCAAGGGAACAAGAGTCGGAAGTGGAAAAGAAGATGTAGTGACACCTCCAGGCGGATATGGCCACCAGTTAAAGCTCGTTGTTGTCGACAGAACAGCACCGACAGCAGAATTACTCTGGCGGGGGGAGATAGTGACATGCGCAATTATGGAGGGGACTATAGTGACGAGGAAGCATAACGATAGTCGAGACATGGTGTTATCCAAAGACACCAAAGCCGACAGGTAACCCAGCACTCCCGCTAAGTCCTCTGGATTTTCCTACAGTGATTCGACTCTCTACGGCAAATGCAGAGAGATCGCACACCGGCTTGTCAAGCGCGAGGCCTGCAGCCAGGAATGTGGCGCGACGGACGAGGTGGAGCGATGGTGTATGTAACGCCGACCGTCGTGTGTTGCGCCAGAAAGATGCGGGTCGGACTGGCATGATTCAATGAGAAAAAACGTGAGAGATAAAATGAAGAGAGGGGGATGGCTTACGCAGAGGTGGGGAAGGGAGTACGACAAGGTTACCTTCTTCGTCGTCGCTGAAGGGTGTCCAGCGGCGACGAAAAGACCGTGGACGGGGACGCGCAAGAGGTGGCTCAAGTTCGTCGTATGGTTCTACAGTAGGAGTTGGTGGATAGGCAGAGACGCTGTAGCCAAAACGACGAGCAAATAACTCTTCTGGAGCTGGTCCTGATTTAGACACCGAGCTCTCTGCCAGACAAAGTTAGAGAGAATTGTATAAATGATGGTCGATATACCTGGTGTTCCGTCCCGATTGGGTATTGTTTTTTTGTTCACAAGAGACTCTTCTGGAGCTGCTAAGAATGTCACGCGATCATGAGGACACGATCAGGAATGCGGCGTACGCGACAGAAATGATATAACACACAATTAGCTATAAAAGGGTTGTCTGTTAAGAGAGAACTTACGAGGTAGTGATGAACTGGGATATTGTGCTAAAAACAAGTGGGATGAGTGTTTCGGACCCTGTCAGCCGCAACGACACTCACCTGCGGCTGGGAAATCTGGGAGTCTCTCGCTTTCTACCTCACTATCGCAATCCGCATGCTGGACAGGCTTGTCGCCAATGTCCAACTGAACAGAATACTGCCGTCCATGCTTCTTTTGTTGTCGTGGCTGAAGTTGCTTAGCAGGCTCGGGACCATGTGAAGGTGGCACGGAATTCAAAGCTACCTGCACCATTACCTCGAGTCGCATGCACGACGTTCCACGACGACGTCAGACAAGAAGCCTCACAAAAATTTGGCGTTTCAGCTCGCATATTGCCTTAGACGCCTTGGGCGTCTGTCCCCACGGACCATCAATGGGCTAATTTAGACTTCTTCCGTCTGATGATCTTCTGGTCAAAATTGCTAGCTTGGGTTTAAGTCTTTTCCCAGCAACACTCGGTTTGGGTGACGTCAGTCTATCGCTGCCATCCACTCAGGGAACTGGATCAGACGATCAGTTGCGCTCTGGTCTCTCTTTGCCCTTGGCCTTTTTTCCCTTGCGCTGATGATATGTTGAACTGAGTTAATGCTGGTGGGTCGGATATCACGGCGTATCCAGGTGCTGGTCATGTTCCGGATAGATGAACGCAGCTAGGGAAACGGGAGTTCTCAGTGGATTAGGGGACCAGAATTGATTATAACAGGCTTTCGTTTTTTTTATATCCCCGCCGTACTTATTTATACGCACAAACAGAGGTGTGATTGCGGCCTGAATCAATTTTCATAGAGGATAAGTTCTTTTAATGACATGCGAATAGTATTTAGATTCTCGGCTGATTTCTCTTTCAGCAACGCCAATCCTCAGCATCTACACAATAGCTGCACACATTTACTCGCAACGTTGTCGAGAGCAGTTATAGCATTCTTTGGATTCTCAAGTATCGTCAAAATATTGAACCAATTTGTGCCAATTCATCCGTTTTCCGGCACCGTTTTCAGAGACTAGCTCCATTTCGAATTTTTACCACACAGCAACCACTTGTCCTTCCACCCCTCCGGACAGGAACCCAGGGACCTTCAGCTTGATAATGCCTAGGCTTCCCCACCTCCCCTACCTTCTCCAAGGGTTCTTGATACAAACTCACCAAGAGGGGTGCTAAGCACTTAACCTATTGGGCACCTACTAGAATGGGTTTACATCTTGTACATCCCCACACAAACTGTACATTCATATTCTATCACCTCCATGTACTGACAGTTTCAACAAATTATCAGCACATGATAGAAGTAACAGAATATGGGTTTGGTAAGATATACAAGATGCAAACATATTCCAGTAGTGGACAGTAGTGGGATTGGACCAGCTGGCCGATAGGTCGGGAGGGGCTCAACATCTCTTCCGGTGACCTCAGTCCCAAGGGCCTCTGGAATGTGGGGTTACATTGTCAACGATATCTGATGGTGTTACATTCACACATGCCGCCAACCTAATATTTTCTCCGCTCTGCTGCAATCAAATAGACCTTGCCTTCCCTTGACTTTTCGTCTCAAGGGAACTTCTTTCCATTCTCTTTCAAGAAGAACCTCAACATCCTCGTCGCTAGCCACGTCCGGCTCCACTACGAAAAATCGCTCATGGCCTGTCTGAAATTCGGGGTGGTCCGTCGTTAAAGCGAGGAGAAACGCGTTAGCACAACTATCATCCAGGGTGTATCCCCACAACTGCTTGCGGGCAGTGTTATAAGACGTGCCGAGAGCGCTTTCGCGAGAAGGGACGACCATGTGTATCCGAAGGGATGCGATTCTCATATGCGTGAACCTCCTCACAATGGTGTCGGCTTGTGCTTCACAAATCCTAGAAATAATTTCGGTTGACTGTATCTCGGTTAAAATGCAAAGAGGAAAACAAGAAGGGCTCACACTTTGGAAAGCGAGTAAGGGTCGTCGGGGCGGCAAGGGTGCGCTTCATCAAGAGGAAGGTAGTCTATCTGGAGCGGGTCCTGATTCCAAGTGAGACCAATCACATTTATACTCGAAGCTTGCGCGACTTTTGTGATTCCCAGCTAAGATAGTGAGTGGCATGTGAGCGATTCCGTTATGTTGAAAAGGTGAAAGCACATTTGACCTCTGCGGCAGCGCGGAGGACGTTCCAGGATACGACAACGTTACTTAAAAGCTTGTAGTCAACATTAAGGCGAGTCTAGCACCAAAACGAATGACAAGAGCGACAGTGACATACTTGTTGTGTGATGCGTATATACCATCACCGGGCGTCCTGAACGCAGCCAGATGCGCCACGGCATCACACCCAGATAAAGCATCCAACACTTTCCCGTAGTCCTTCAAATCTGCCTGGATAAACTTAGAGTTTTCCATTGGAACCGTTGTGGCATTCGATCCAACATCAGGCTCAGTCTGCTGTGTGGCCTGTGCCATGATGTCGATGGCTACCACGGAGTGCCCACGTCCCAAAACATGCGCGACCAGATGTTTTCCAACGGTGCCTGTTGCGCCTGTGATGGCAATCTTCATGCTGGATGCTAGGACGAAACACGTGGAATTACATAAAGTAAGGCAATTCCATGGACAAAATGGTGTCACGGTCACGATGCACACTGGCAGGAATGTAAAAAAAAGTGGTATTATCTTCTCAGATCAATACATAGATGCAGGTAGTGACACGAGCCGATCCAGAGTTATTCCATCCTCCAAGTTACAAAGAGGCAACTACATGTGGTGGTTTCAAAGGGCATTACTCACGCAACTGAAGGCACTTCCCACAGTGTTCGAGCGATAGCTGTCTATAATGGACTGTACGGAGACCTAAAAAGAAAGTCTTCAAAATCAAGCTCACTTAGGAACGAGTAAAACTTACATAGACGCCCGGTCCGAGGATAAAAATGCCGAGGAGAATAAGGGAATAATTAATAATGGTTTCCAACGACCGTAACGGTGTTGCCCATTTCTTAGCCCCCTGATTCAAAACGAGGTATGTCATCCCCTAGGAAGGTCAAAAGCTCTGTAAAAATACTTGGCACCAAATAAGTACTTTGCTTACCCAAAATATGAAGCCGAACCAGCAGTCTGTACAGGAAACAATGAGGAACACAACACTCAAAACGTGTATCGAGGAAGACTGCATACCGAAGAGAGAACTCATGACGCTTAGCATGTCTGAGAAGAATGGTATGACTTCCGCAATAATAAAAGCTGCAGCCCAAGTGACGCCGATTATTCCAGCCCACGTTGACCACCCCACAAACGTGTTGGAGTGTCGGTGGTGCGACGCATGGAATACGCGGAAGAAGACGAAACGCGCTGTTACAGACTGGTGGAGTTAAGCATAAGCGACAATGGAGGATAAAGATGATGTGACCTAGGCGCACCGAATAAAGAGCACCAAGGAAGATAATGGTAGGTATAGCGAATGAAAATGCGATCTTCTTAAACACAGGTTGGAGCGAACCGAAGGCAGGCGATGTGACGTATTGATTTCCTGAGGTGGGAGTGAAATACGGCCAAAGGGAAAAGGTATAAAGTTACCAGTGTAGTGGTACATGACAGCGCCGCAGATAGTGAAAACTACTATCTCAGCTATTGTCACCGCCCAAAGCGCTTTCGGGAAATCTTTTGGGTTCTTCATCTCCGCAATGAACTAGAGACCATAAGTGGACAAAGCATGCAAGGTCGGGAGAAGCGACCAACAGATGGTAATGTAATCTGGCCCACGAAGCTGAAAGACGGTCAGTGTTCTTATATAATGAATGATTTGTGAGTTATTTACGTGTATGTGATGTTCAGGAAAGCGGACATCCCTACGCTCACACCTGGTGAGCAACGCACAAGCGCCTACCTCTAGCACGAGACCCACCCGATACAAAAGTTGTGCCTTTGACAGGAAACATGGTCACGATCGGATTTTCACCCTCTATAAAGCCAAATGGGTGATCCTGAACGGCGACAAATATGATAGAGAGTAACACCGCGATACCCATCGTGACTGCGCTGAAGATTCCAAGGGCGCTAAGTTGTGAGAGGGTGCGGGGGAGGGAAACGAAAAAGCAGACAATGGCAGTGATAGCACTGAAAATGATCGTACACGCCGCGCTGTCAGAAAGCGTGTTGAGTAACTTTGCACCGACAAGACAATGGAGCGCTGAGGACGATATTATTGATTACTTCGGTAGTTAAAGAGACTAGTATATCATACCTTGGATAAACGTGTTGTTGAGGATAAACATGACAGCTGTGGCGTACCATGCCCAATTCGAACCCCAGAAAAGCATCTGCCCGATGTCGCAGACGCTTTGGATCTGGGGGTGTACTAGGCAAAAACGCCAGAGAACGAGCGACGTATACTGGACCGTTGCAGCAACTCCGATCGTTACAAGCACACCAGGTACCATTCCCAGCACAGAATATGAGAACGGAAAGGACATAATTGCCAAACATATGTACTCAGAAAAGAGCAACGCTGCTGTCTACCCACCAGCGATGAGAAAACTTGTTATTGAACAAAGGGTGGTATGCCTGATACCTTTTGCCAACTGCATGTTCTGAACTGAATCTCGTTGTCTTTCTCCAGCTCAATCTGATCATTGACCAAATCGATGTCGGAGCCGACGGACTGATCGTCCTTTGCGTTAGGTGTCTCAACTGAGCTCGCACGGAACATAGTGGTTAGGACTAGAAAGGAGAAAGGAAACCCTGCGGCAATGTGCGAGTACCCCTGGTGCTTGTGGAGTCTTAGTCTTGCTCACACTGAAGAGGCTATCTATATACTACGATGCTCACGACATTTTGCGCCTTCTAGCAATACATCAACGCCATCAGAGTTATTTTAGGATAACAGCCTTCGCGTTAGGGACAGACTTAATGAGCGGTGTAATATTCATGTGATGGTGTCACGTGATCAATGAACAGCAAAATTAGTACGGTTATCCACACTGCCCAAAGTTTGGTGTGCCTATCTCAACTCTGCCTCATAATGCCAGCTTGCCAGTAGTCGCTCTAATGTAATGATAATACGACTGAGTTATATATTACATAGTATTACATAGAATGAACGTAAGTAGCTTTACCCGACCTTTATTTACGCGCCTGGCGGGTTAAATCCCGTAAATGTGCCTTACCTCAGCTGATGTAATGATAATATGGAACGAACCAAAAAGAACGGGTGGAACACGTATGTGGAGTGGAACAGAACTGAGCGTGGTGGATGTGCTTCTCTCAGATTTCAACAGTCAGTGAGGTGTGAGATACGATGCTAAGCGGCCTAGGCAGGCCGCCCAGGAGACCACGTCAGTTACATAAGCATCTGGGCTTCAATATTTCAAATATGGATTACACGGCTCACCAGAGATGCAGTGGTGTACCTGAGGAAAAAAATTATATACGACAATCTATAGAGAGTCTGGTAGCTCACCAGTGTTTTTCACGCCAGTGGCTTCAAAACGACACAGCACCCAAGTAATGAACCTCAGTTACTTACGAACAGCTTGTATTAACCTATACGATGACATGGTCCCCAAGGTACGCCGCAGTATCAGTGATAGTGCATGCAAATGTCGCCTACAAGCTCAAGCGACCAGACATTCCGAGAAAGATCATGGGAAAATGTTCAGTGCAGCATGTCAATGTGTTTGAGTCTCTGGAGTGGTACGCATATCCGTCCCTTGTGTGGTTTCGTATCAAAGCACGAGAAGGCCTGCTCTACAGGGTCGAGACAATTTTAAAGGGGAAGGGCTAGGAATTCTTGATGGATCCAGGCTTGGCAGAGAAGAAGGTACAACACATGAGCGAGTCATCATCTACATCAATGTATCATTTCCTCTCCAATGTTCACGGCGTATTTCCTCACAGCTACCCCCTTTCAGATTAATAATCCTATGCTCCCACTACCCCTCCTCTCCTGTTGCAAGTGACGGTACGCCAGCAATCAACCAATTAGGATGATCACAGACATGTTGACGTTTCCCGAGTTGTCAGCTGTCAGGAAAGCCGCACCGCCTTGCAGTGTGTTGGGCAGGTTTCCTCGGTTGTCTCGTCTGGTCTTGTGTGTGTTCTCGCAGGACCCGAGTGTCCCCAGACCTCAGGAGATAGGGTCTTTTGTCTATGCTCCTATAGGCTGCCGTACGTCCCTCCTACTTCTACATTAAATTTAAGATTTATCTCTATAGTCACATTGGAATGCAGCACATGCCCATGACGAGGTCTTGTGCCACCCAGTGAAAAGGGCGAATTCAATAGAGGGTATGGAACGGTAGTGCTTCTCGTAGACGAATTCCAGCAGGAAAGGCAGCCGTAAATTATTTCGATATCTTTTCCTATAAACCACATCCTTCCTTCCCTTGAATACGGCTTAGTTCTCTGTTAGAGAGAAAATCGTGGGTATAAGCCTTGTCGTCAGACCTTGAGCGAAGAGTTTTCCAGATGAATAGGGAGCTTAATTAAAGAGTCGGAGTCGAAAGTAGCATCTATGAAGATGGAGTAAAAGTGTTCATCGCTGGCGCTACATGACTTTGACTTTCTGAGCGCTGACGTCGGGTAACCGCCTCAGCGATGAACCAGTCCGAAATACCCTTCCTGGCACTGACAGCTCTAACAGCTTGGCGCTGCCGATGAATTGCATCACGTCTCTAAAACGATTCAGGTTCGAGCCCGAGTGTCTTTCCACGTCTCCAAACATTCGGCATTGCCAGTACAGAAACCCCCTATATACTTATTTTTCAGAGAATCTCCTGTTGTTTTCTGCAGTTATCCCTGACCCCTAACCTAAACTAACCTAACCCCAAGGTGGCGACCGTCCTGGTTAAATTGTGTTTGGGTACGTAGGTGTGGAGCGGATTGTCCTTGAGTCAGCTTTCAGAGGGCAAAATCGTCCGCGATGGTCCAAGATCAATCACGAAAAACAAATGAGATAGGGAACATATGCGAATGGGGAGGATCAAACTCAAAAGGAGCAATTGTCGTAAGTTGCACCTGACCGTAAGGACAGGGACAAACCGAAAAAGGCCGCCTTGATGGAGTCCGGACACGCTCGAGCTCATCGGCTTTTTTCAACAGGCAGAACTGTTCCTCTTCACGTCGACCCTCGGCTGTTAGAAATATTCTAAAACACGTACGCAGTAGAGAGCAGGCCCATGGTGAAGACAACAGGCATTGGAGGATCATCCTCCAAAACGTACAAAGCATTACGAGATCATTCTGAACAGGGCCGAATAGAAGAGTTGGTTATCTGCGTATCTTGCTAACGAATTACCGTAAACCGTGTCCCGATACATGTCTGCACATCAATTTCAAGCCCATGTGAAGGACACCGGCGACCTTGGTCATCCTGGATCTGGGATGTCGTCAAACTTCTGCAATTCCAGATCCTACAAAGCCTCTAACCAACAAGTACGAAGAACATGTTCCAGCTCACCTGACGCCACAGGACCTCTGTCCCTGTATCCCCCATATCTCCGGTCGCCAACGGAAATTCGTGAAGGTCAACGACTGCATCGGTGGTCGGCTGACTCTTGCTGAATCTCCACACCCTCATCTGATGTATTGGCGACAAGAGACGCATTCTCGTCCGAGTCCCCAAACTCCTCTTCTACGACGTCGTGTAGTCTCTGCGCGGCATCTTGAACACTGGTGATGATCCAGGGAGGGGAACGGGTACTGCTTTGAGAGCACTGGTTCCTCTCTTGGAGAGTGAGGTGGAAGCGACAGACTATAATTGTCGATAAGCTATATGCGTATTGTTAGCTGAACTGCGCCTTCACTAGCGAAGTGGGAAATATTAACCAATTCTGAAGGGGAGCAAGAACTCCTCGAAGGCTTGGCTATTCGTAACAAGAGAGGTGAAGGTGAACCTTGCAGTGCAATCATCTATACCAACTACCAACCACTCACTCTTAAGACCTGAAATAAGATAGAACATTAGTTAACGGTCGATACAATTTAACAGGGACAGTGCCTTTTCGGTGATGGTGCCAACGAGAGTCACTGTTAGGACAAATCTGGACAGGAGTCAGACGCATATAAGGTAGCAGATATGGAATATTACCCATATCTGACCAGGCCTTGTTTGAATTCAGCGGTACTTCGCTCACAGAGAAGGAAATGTGCATACCTTGACAAATCAGTAAACTAATCAGTGATTTCTCACTTAGAGGTTTGACCGCTTTGTGAAGTCTCACGATTGCTAATATTTTCATAGCAGTCAGAGCAACAACCGCAGTGTCAAAAAGGATTGTGATGACACCACTGAGGGTTCCAACTTGGTTCAGAGCATCAGAGAAAAATCAAACTAGGAAGGCGAGTCCCTTACGCCTGGAAAACCAATCAGAGTGACTTGGAAAGACATTTCTGGATGATACCTACAAAATTTGTGCATCCAGCTGTGCACTGGTGGGGGAGCAATTGTTGGCAATGGCCAGAAGCTATAATATGTCATCATTCATAACGTTTACAATGGTCTGTATGTGACATACCACTTGAGTTGTCACATTACCAACCATCAGAAGGGAAAGAATTCCAAAAACTACTCGACTCCGATGGGAGATGGCAAATGTCCTTGCAAGCAGAAGACCTGGATGAGCCATTTGACTTAGCTCTATTTCGTTGAGGGAAATCAAAACTTCTCACCCTGTACTCCTACAAAAGACAAAAACACCAGGGCTGAGGACAGGTCAACCAAGGTATTGCATGTCCTTGATCAATATAAGTATCATTTCTTCGTATGAGAAAGGGTAAAAACCATACTAGACGTGCAGGGAGTAAACACAGATGTCATATTTGAAAGTCTTATATCCACTCACCGGAAGCGGAGTGACAAAAAAATCGAGATACATCACAATGAGAAGGAAAACCACGGCAGCATAGCGAGCCATGACATAGAGAATGGAGCCTAGTCTGCATTTCTTGCGCCAAATGCACTTCACCTCCGATGGTAGAGTGAGCACCGTGTCAAACATGAGGAGCACTGTTGAAAAACACATGAATAACATAGCATTGAACGCGCCATGTATGCTTACCAGTAGCAGCAACGACAACATAGTGTATTGTCACGCTAGTTTGAGGGGTGAGAACCTGCACAGTAATTAACATGGATTACTTACTTGTCTGATTGCGCCTGTATCATTGCTGCGACGTCTTGCTGAGACGACATAACGGAGGAGATATAGAATTGGCTTGAGCGATCTGAGGCTGGAGCATCACACCACACAAGACCCCTTTATATATAGTTTGCTGACCATGCAGGGTGCAATTACAGACGGCAGACATGCATAGCATCTACCGTTGCCAATTGATGGGAGAGAGGTGAATGTGATAAAATCCATGTGTCACTCCCCTTCACAGGACGTAGAAGAATCAGCTGTGGCGACCTGTTACGACGAGCACTTGAGACGTCATCGACCTAACTGAAGCATTTCGGGAATGGGCGTTATATGCATCTGGGTTCGCATACCAGCGGGCATAGCGGATCATCATTCTTGGATGTACGCTAGAAAAGCTCCCAAAGGAGGTAGGGCGGGTGGTTTACCTCGGCTTGACGCGGAGAGCGACCACGATGACTCAATCAATGTGATGCTCATTGCTATGCATCGAGAGTACATGTGCGTGTAGTCGATTGTTCCTTTGTACCGTATCACTTGGACAGGGAGAGGGTCGTCTCGCGTGTCCATAATGTCCGTGATGATGAGAATGTTGCAAGATCGGTGGCGGGTTCCTCTGCTGAGTACCATAAGGCGCTATCAATTAGCCAAAGTGGCGAAATAAAGAATGCCACAGTTATATCCAGAAAAGCCCCCGGCTATGAATATACCACTGAGTGGTTCCAGCATCAAGTGAGAGTCCGCGCTTGAGCTACGGCCGCTGTTTTTGCATGGGTCTGAGGCGCGGAAGGGGTGAGATCACGTGGGTGAGAAGAAAAGAACAACGAACAGCGCTGAAAGAATCCTTAACTCAGCCACTGTGATGCAACAGGGCACCATCTGCGTAACGAGGAAAGATATGCTTCATGAGTACGTCATAACATGTTCAAAAGCGACTTTCATCAAAAGTATTCGATAAACTTGTCGGTGGGTAAAATGTTGTATAATGAGGGCAATGTCAACTGTGATAGGGAATCACAGTCGCATTGCATACATTAGTCAGTCACATATAAGCAGTTTACCTGTACAACCGTGACTTTTCAGCTCTTCTGCTGGCTACCCTGCGTATAGGAGATGCCTTCACAATAAAGGGCAATCCACGGAATCCAATTCGTTATAAATACAAGTCTCACTCTAGCTTTACGACAGACAAGAAGAAGACCGGGAACTATGGAAGAAAAGAGCCACTGATGGCGGAGCCCAGGAATCAGCCGTCGTCGTCATAGACATCAGTTGTAACAGTGAACGGTGGTGGCAACCCAGGAGACTGTTGAAACAGTTTGAGCGGCATTGCTGGTCGCATGATATTAGTCACGGCTGCTTATGATATTCTACAGGGACGGCACATTGTGCGTAGATATCAAGTAATTAGAATTCTGGATAGCAAATGAGGTTTATATCTCTACAATGATCCTTGTCAAGTATCTGACTATCAAGCATTTTGAGTTGTGATAGTGGATTCTGATGTGGGAACGTTTTATGGTGTGACATGCAAGTGAATGCGAGGGAATGCTGCGGCCGGCGTTCGTCTTGCTTTTTCTCCTTATTCGATCGGTGTCATTACCGGAAGAAGACATGTTGACCGCGACTACGATTGTGTGGAAAGGAGTATGATGCATTAGATGGATTGGTATCTTCCCATAACCTTTTCGGCAGTGCGGTCAGAGAAAATATGTCAGGACTGATCGAGTTCAATGGCATGTAAAGGGACGTGTCTAAATAATAAGATTCAGCTAGAACAAATGTGGTTTGCTTTTTCAATGCGTCACACAAAAAGCCTAAGTGAATTAGTACAAGTCGGAGAAAAAAATCAGCTAGCGATTAGCGAGGCGCCCACCATTCCTAACCCCGTCATCGAACCTTGGAGAATCAAAGACTTATTCGAACAGACTCAGGTACAAATGGACCCCAAGCACGCAAGACCTTATGCCACCCAAATTTCTGATTCTATTCTGCAGCACCGTGCCCTTGCACGGTTACCGATGTGGTTGTTTTGTTTCCTGTCCATAGTTGCTTTGCTGGGTACCTGAGGACATTGAACGCTCAAACCTGGCGTTATATTCCAGAATGAGGTTATATACATTTGTTGGTTCCCTCTTTCCCTCCTGGTTAGGGGCTCTACGCCTTCTTGAGGGTGTTGTGTCTTACTCTTTTTCAACGAGAAACGGCTTAGCGTACCTCCTTCAGTCTGTTTCCCCCTAACTCTCCCATTCGCTTGTTGAGGTGAAACCGATGCCTCGTGTCCCTACTCCCTGGATCGGCCTCATAGACTCACCCTTTCCTCTTGGAGGGATGAGGTTCTGCGTATCCTAGCTGTGCTTCCTGGGGACCGAAACCTCTTTCTGTCGCTCCGTGGATGAGCACACTCCCTGAGCGAGCCCATTCCCCGGATCGGCCTCCATCAACTTCACACTTCATGTTGTAGGTCGTGTTCTCGGGTGTGACAGTGCGATGTGTGCGCGGCACTGCAGTGAGAAGAGTTACTGGTGAGTGTGTGGGGTCCATGAATGAGTGCGTGGTACGGAGCTCTGGGACTGAGGTTCGGGGTAAGCTTTCTGTGAAGGAAGATAAGGCCCTAGTGACGACGGATTGAGAGGATTTACTCAGCGAATATGGCCTGAGGAGGAGAGGACCTACCTGGGTAATCACTATCAGGAGAAGGAGGTAACACGGAACTAGAGCTGGCCGTCAGGGATCTGAATGTGCTCGGAGGGCGCACGACCCTACAACCTCAAGAGCCTAGCAAGTCTTAGGTATACGATACCTTGGTTCTTCGCTTTGCGGCGGAATTTCTTCCCTGCTCACCGAAAACATTCCATGTTGTCATCCAGGATTGTGCGCCTCCATGAGTCGCGTTATCGCCTCTCTCCAAATCTCAGCAATAGAATAACGACATATCGGGTTCTCTCTCATATATGTCGCCAATGCCTTCGACAGGAGTAACTCTGGGGAAATATCTAGCTAATATCGCCCTTGAAACATATTCTCTTCGTGCGCCATATCCTTCTTGTCGCCACTTGGCGAAGGAATTACACAAGAATCGAGCGTAGCGATTACGATGTTCTAGAGCCAAGGCTTAGCTTGTTTTGAGTCCACAGCTCTCACTCGGGAGGGTTTCGATCTACTTCAACTGCATGAAGAATGCCATGGCTCTACATCGCGACGCCATAACCACCATTTATCACAGCGAATACTTGAGCCCGCACAGTGGTCTCATTCACGATGTCATTACCGAACAGAGGATTTTTCTCGTGTCGCCGTCTCCGACGGTGTAGTCCTACGCGACGGGGTTGTCACCCCCGCTGACGTTGCGGATAGCACTCTGGGTATGACCTCGCGGATTATGTGCCACGAGTTTGACCAGGTCTCGTAGACCTCAGATGACTAGTTGCGACTACGCGCCTATGGCCTTTCAAAAAAAGTTCTATTTACACTAGTAGTGTCACAACGCCTTGTACACTTTCCATGACCCCAACATTTACGGCGGCCACAGCTCTACTTGACATTCTCAACTGGAAACTATTGGGAAACGCACCGGTCTCAAATATACAAATTTCGTTCTTCACGTGGTCCCGTGTCTAGTGTTCTCTCGCTTCGCGCTCCTCAATCAAGTGACATCGCAGCAACGCATGGAACGGCGATGCTAGAACATGTGTCATACGATGATCATACTCGAAGCTGCTACACGCCGTGTCTGGTGTACCGCTCACTCTTCGAGTTAGTGACGACTTGGATCATCGTCGAGAAGATTCGGCGTCAACAGAGATGCCACAAAAACAAGGAGCTGTGATGCCGGAGATTGTGTCATACAGTGATCGTATTTAGGGTCGCTAACTATTATCTCCTGGATCGTTTAGATCTCGAGTTAGTGGCGGAGAGGATTATCTGCTGTCTGGCTAGGTTCAATACCTTGTTTGTAAAGCGCACATGTGACGGGCACTCCACGAGATGGGACGTCTCAGTTGCCCATATCGATTAAGCTTCTGAATCGTCTCCGCTGTAAGTGAACTTTGGGGCCTTTGGCGGTCTTTGTCTCATATCAGGCAAGCTCATCAGCATATCCTTACACTGTTCTGTTATTCATATCCTTTTCAGCTAATCCACTCTGACCTGCGGTTTGATTCAAATTCCATCCCACCCTCGATCGCTCCCAGAGGACAGGTTTTTTTCTCTTATCCCCTAGAAGCTTTTGTTCTCGAGCTTAGTCCCGCTAACAGATCGTCGAGAAAAATCCCCGCGCACCACCAGTACACGTGAGGATGCTACAGACAGCCTACATTTCCGTGTTATCTTTTGGCCTAACTAGGCGCGGACTACTTCACTACTTCTTTTCACGTCCAGTTCGCGATTGGAACCATCAAAGAAGACCATCTTGGTGTCATTAATTAACTCTGTCTGTTCTGTTCCAGCATTTTGCTTACCTTGGAACAATTAGTATCATTGGCACATGGAATACAAGGATATTGATTATGGACTAGTATTGTACTACCGAGAAGGTGTAGTGCGTGCATCCCGTCGTTCGTATTGTGAGGAAGGCATTGACGATCGCCAATCTTAGAAAAACATAGGCTTGCTCCCCATATGGAGTTGTTGCTTCACACTACTGGACACCATCTCTGGTGCGGGAGGGTTGATAGCGGTAGAGCACGCTATCATTTGTACCCATGAACCAATATGACGGCTGGTAATTTTCCATTCCCGAGTCATAAGATATGGAAATCACGCCATCATGTAGATAATACATGCTGTTCATGCATACCGTCTGCTTTCCCAAGTTCGCCGCTTACTGTATAAGGTCCGTCTACTCCTTTGCCATGTCCGAAAATCCCTCTCATCCGGTAACGATATCAAGTGTAGGCTTCTCCAAAATGCAGTAGACACCGTTGCTATACGCACGACGGACATGTTTGTCGTTGAAAGTCCAGTTCTTCAAGACCATGAATACCTTGTCTTCAGGATCGAGGAAGCCCATCTACGCACAACCAGAATGACTAACATGCGGAAAGATGTATAGGCGATTTGACGCGTGAAGAGATAGATGGGAAAGGTATTTTTGAAGAACCTGGATGTATCTTCTAAAATTTGAACCTGGACCCGGAGAAGTGTTTGACAGGCTACCCACCCTTCGAGCGCAAACCATCGTCTACGGCTGCCTTTGTCAAGGCGTCTGCCTCAGCGGTGTCGCCGTCGTCGCCAACTGGTAAGGCAGCTATGGCACTACTCCGCGATAAACTCTCCAAGGATATTATTGTTCACAGGGGGGATTATCCCTACCCGAGTTACTTCTCACCGCCAATACCCTTCATACCGGCTTCTTCATCACCAGTGCTATTGGTTTGCAGATACAATCTACGAAGTTATTAAATTGAGATGCAAGATCTTCAAAGAAAATACCAAATGATTGGAAACCAGTGACATTCAAGGCATGGAAGGTTCAAGTCATGGGACCCAGAGTCCCAATAGAAGGTTTTTTGAAACACAAAGTTGCATGGATCAAGTGAGTTGTTTCATTTGTCTGAAATATACATTTTGATGCAGTGTTGTCAATTAGTGGGTGAGTGATCATGTGGATGAAATCACTCATAAATTAACCATGGCCAAGGAACAGGTGGAGGATATGGAAAAGAAGGAAGAGGAATGTGAGGGTGGAGGAATTAGTGTGGCAAGAAGGTAGGGCCAACAAAAAATAGAGGTGCAGAACAGAGAGTTGCAGAGACAGCTCAATATTCTTGTGGCTCATAAATTGGCCTCAACACATTGAAGGGGTGGTATGCTTTGATTCTGTTTCCCTCTTGATTCCAGTACAAATTTCTTATTTTGGTAGCTAGTGGGTATTTGTGATCTAATCATCTTCATCATAATATTACATTCCATGTAGTGATTACATATTCCAATGCATCAATCACTCTCAACTGGAATTCAGCATATATTTAACACATAATTGGATATCATTGACAGAATATTCAAATAAGGAATATGTCATAAATATGAGTCATTTAAAATCATTCCAATAACCTAATTCATGAAATGGTATTACAGTGACAACTGATGACCTTCGGAAAAATTGCCTCCCAATCCTGGCTCAAGAGTCCCCTACTATCCAGGGGTGAATATGGGAACAAAGTTAATTCATGGTATTTTACCCATCCTCTCCCAAAGAAAGAAGATATAAGCTGAGCATGTTGATGTCAATATTGAGATCCTCCATGCCTACTGCAGCTGATGTGGCCTGTGATAAAAATTAAAAGATCCAGTAGCAAGTAGAATCAGATAGAGTGTGATAAAAAAGCACTCTTGAATGGATTTTAAACTTAAATACTTGAAAATAAACTGTAAAACTCCATAATATTTGATGTAGACAATGTCCTTCTCGGATACAAAAGGATTCTGGAGTTTTGGAGTATGTTATTCTGGAAAAAATATCATGAGAAAAAGAATATTTGAATAGAATATTGGGCTAGGGATTGAATGTAAAATATAATGTCCATAAAAATTTCTGTATAAGAAAAGGGGGGTTAAGTCCAAGTATAAGGAGCTGTGTAAGGGCAACCTCAACCAGACCTGGGATATGCCTGCTGGCAGGCCTACTGCAGGGATACTACCCTGTCAGTGTCCTGCCTGGGCCTGCAAGGGGATGTCACGATCACAATTTGGACATTAAAATCATATCATCCTCATTCTGAAGCAATCCTTCTGAAGCATTTTGTCCAAAGTCAGAAGCAACATTCCCACATTCACATCAATTTCATCCAACAACTCTTTTATCTATCACTTTGGCTCAAACACTCCATCTAGTGAAACAAGCCTTGTGAAACAATCATTGGTCAGGTCCAATCATATTCTTTTTTTAGAAAAGAACCACCTTGACTATCCCCATCACTATCCCCATCTTTCACCATAAAATTATTGATTGAGTTATTCATATTCACTCAAAGCTTGCGATGACATGTCTGTCAGAATCCGAATAACAGTGATAGGGGTTGTGGTTGAATATTGTGTTAGTAAATCTGTTCGGAAATGTTCCTAATGATAATAGAATGATTTTTGAAAGTGAATAGAAATCCTACAGTAAAAGCGAATGGCTTTCGGAATGTTTGCAAACAAAATGCATTGTTCCGAAGAGATAAAGGTTCCGAAAGGATTCTATCTTGTAGATCAAATGAACTTTGCAGTCCATGTCGATCACAGCCAGTGATCTCACATTCTTTGAAGTGGGTTAAAAAAAAGTAGAATTGGAGTGCTTACTCAAATATGAAGTTGTTGTTCAAGGTGAGTTGAAGATGAGTTGGCAAATATGAGCAGAGAAATCTAGTTGACATACAATAATTGAACTAGGGAATATACATACGAATGTGCTAGCTATATACTGAACCATTCAGAAGGAAGAGCGAATGGGAATGAGTCCATGATGGTCGGAAAGTAGCTAAGGTACATGTATACTAATTAAAGGCCATAGGAAACAAAGAGCAAGGGTGGTAGGAAAATTGTGAATGAAGAAAAAGATTAACGGACCAACAATAACTCTTGAAACATGTTTCCAAATCGCATGGCTCTTCAGGTAGAACTAACTGTCCCTAAATCTTTCGGAGGGTGATCCTAAGGGCCTAGAACATTCATATCATAGAGTATGATGATATGGAATGTCATCGCAAGCTTCCACACAATAGAAATAACTCAATCAATGAGTTCATTGGAAAAGATGGGGATAGTGATGGGGATAGTCAGGGTGCTTCTCTTCCAGAAAAGATTATGATTGGACCTGGTTATTGATTGTTTCACTAAACACTTCATGGAGTGATTCCTGAACTGGATTGGGTGACCGGATCAAATGTGTGTGAAGTATTGAGGCAAGGGTGATTTAGGATTTGGAAAATCCATTCAGAAGGACTGGTTCGGAAGGACAATGATATAGACAAGGTGTCCATATTGTGATCGTGACAATGTCATATCATCAGACTTGATGATATGAACGTTCTAGACTCTCATAATGACTCTCTGAAAGATTTAGGCATGGCTATCCCTACCTGAAGAGCCACACAATTCGGAAACATGTTTCAGGAGTTGGTAATAGTCTATTACCCTTTTTCTTCATTCACAATTTTCCTTCCATCATTGTTCTTTGTTTTCCATGGCCTTTAATTAGTATACATGTACCTTGGCTACTTTCTGATCCTCACGGACTCATTCCCATTCGCTTTCTCTTCCAAACCCTTCGGTATATAGCTAAACACATCCACATGTATGTTCCCTAGTTCAATTATTGTATGTCAACTTGATCTTTCTACTCACACTTGCCAACTTGTCCTCAACTCACCTTAAACAACAACTTTATATTTGAGTAAGCACTCCAATTCTACTTTTATTAGTTGAACCCACTTCAAGGAATGTGAGATCATTGGCTGTGATCAACATGGACTGCAAAAGTTCATTCGATCTATGAGATAGAATCCTTTCGGAACCTCTATCTCTTTGGAACTATGCATTTCATTCACAAACGTTCCGAAAGCCATTCGCTTTTACTGTAGGATTTCTATTCACTTTCAAAAACCATTCTATTATCATTAGGAACATTTCTGAACAGAATCACTAACACAACATTCATCCACATCTTTTATCACTGATATTTGGATTCTGACAGGGGACTCTAACCCCAAACTACCCATAGGGATCACACTAGGCTGGTAAGGGAATCCAAAGAGAAAAGGGTGAGAATTCTCTTACCTAAGCAACTAACTGTATAGCTACTGGTGGCCAAACAATGGCAAATATAAAACTAATGAGGAAGAAGGAAACAGAGAGCAGGGGAGAAGAGAAATCTAATATAGGAAAAAGGGGAAAGGAATAGAAGGAGAAGAGGGGAAAGGGAGAAAGGAATAGAAAGGAAAGAGAGAAAAAGGGAAGAACTGGTTATCCCCTGACAAGCTTGTTCTGGATTGAAATAAATATGGAATAAAAGTTATGGATGAACAGGAGAGGGTGGAATTGTTGGTTTATATTTACATAGTATATGGTCATGTAGGCACCACATGTATCTGTGTGGCTTGTCTTTGCCGTACATCCACCCTCCATGTCTGTGTTTGTGTCTGAGACTTTCTGAGACTCCATTCTTTTCTCTATATCATCCAACGGGAATATAGGGTAGAGCTGAGGAGAGTTGCCCCTGAGGGTCCATATGGTAATATAGGATTGATTAAGTGCTTTGGAATTGAGGAGTTGCACAGGGAGCCAGGGGAATGACTCCTGGGATGTGTAAGGTTGTTCTTGGCTGATTTGGACTGCATATATGCAGGTCCCTTGTCTTTGATGGCTTCATTGATAGGTTTGGGGATGTTCCGTGTTCCCCTGAATCATGAAGTATATCAAATAATAGAAAAATGCTCAATGAAAGATGTTCAAAAAATAAAATCAGAGCTATATAGGTTTCCCTTCCTTACAGTCTAGACAAGCGTAGAACATATGAGGTGTCAATTAATCCAAGGCCGTCGAATATACCCAAACCATCCTAGCGCGTGCAAAGACTTCAGTGGCAGCCGCAACTCATTGGCAGGAGTCAAAATGGGCGATGGGATCCAGGAAGAACAAACATGTTGCGAAAGACATAACTATGTTTGGTGGAAAGGTGATGTTCTTATAAGGGCGCAAGAGATACTGGCAAGGAGTTTGAGTAGTTCGGAGAGCTCTTAAGCTTCTGAGGTCTGCGGAGGCCACAACATGTGGTCCTGCTCGAAGAGTGTGATTAGACAAACGTAACCGTCTGGTATACGATATAGCTCTCATCGTCGACCCAGGGTGATGGTAGGTGTTTGTTTCGAAGCCCAATTAACTATACCTGCATCCTCATCAATAATTTCACTATATAATGCTCGTATCGGAGACGTCATTGAACTGTCTATTTCTAAGCGTTCGTGCGCGTGCCGATATATTTGCGTTGGAAGTATCCATCCTCTATAACGAACAAAAAAAACCCCTTTCGAAAACTTCCAAACCAAAAAGTTCTTGTCGACGACAATACTAGGAGGTGAGTTTCATGTCCGCTGAGGAAACAGCCTGCCCCCGATGAGTTGCAAATGGTGAGTGCCCACAATCATTCATGTCCTGAAGGTAATGTGATTTTTTTTTTCCAGCCGAATGTGGCCAAAATGGAAACCCGAGACCGCACTCTCCTCAAGTTTAAGAGAGAAAAAATAAATCTTTGTACGGTACACAGATTTCCACAATGGACAGCATCCTTCGGTTTAATTATTCGATGGGGGCACACTCAAAGACATTTTTTTTTTTTCACCATGGGCTTAGTTTCGCTTTTGCGTGAACGGTCGTCGAAACACAAAGCGGGAGACGTGGATGGCTAGCCAGAAATGCAGTCCTTGCCACCTCCTACCCTTGTCGCCTACCCTTCTCACCTTTTTCTCTCGCGCGGTGAAATCTCACTAAACGCTTTCGGTCCTTCCAAGTATGTTTTGGTTAAACTCCTTCAAATATTCGGACGGTCCCATCCGTGGTCGTCAATCAGCTTTCGATCGTTTACGTTTTTTAGCCTTTGCCTCGCGGCGTCGCGGTTTCTCCAAGATCCCACCCACTAGCCAGCCCATTACGAACTCATCCGAATCGCAAAAAAACGCTGCTTGCTATATAGCGGGGGCCCTCTATCTCGATTCACGTACACCAACAACACACACGTTTCTACTATATCTTTCACGACCCGACAAAATGCAAAAATGATTGAACACTTTTTGTATTATACTTATTGTGGAAAACCCAATTTGCGTGCGTGCGTGCGTGCGTGCGTGCGTTTATTATATATAACCATGACCACCCTGAAAAAAAAAAAAAAAAAAAGGGTTCAAAGAATTTT
>QMFG01000670.1:9518-24952 GCA_003314545.1 Ramaria sp. MG151 | reverse complement strand
GTTAGGAGGTACATAGTCGTATGACCACTGCATGAGAGGTATAAAATCCAGTACCCCTGTGACAATATTACATTCAGTGAGGGCAGCAAGGCGCAATAACTCGCGCACCAAAAACACGCTTCCAGGTATTCCAATCCATTCTGGAGAGAAGAGTGAACGGGAAGCCTTGGGTGAGTGGGCCGGAAAACACAGCAGGTGCAAGGGCAATGAAACAGGACAATTTTTCACCAAGTTGAGGACAAATCCCTTCACAAAGGGAAATAAATGCAAGACCATTTCCCTGTGAATGTCCTATGAAAGCAATCTAGGCTCAAGGTTAAAATCACAACTTTAGGTGCACTAGCGTAGGTGAGGACATACCTTCTCATAACCAGTCGCATCTCTCACATAATCGACCAGGGCTGGCAGATCATACATGGCTAGCTCACGGATGGTCCAGTCCCAGAAACGAGGATCCGATCGGGAAAAGTTCTTGTGTCCCATATTGAAAACACCACGATTGTTTCCAAGAAAAACCTGGTAACTATCGTGCATACTTTGATCAGCGAGTGAACAAGACTTGAGAAATCCCACACAACCCTTGTTCTGACAGCCAGAAGGCGAGTGAACGTTCTTCAGACGTAATAAACGAGCCCGAGCTTTGGAAAAGGCCTAGCATGAAGTGCAGTAAGCGGGAAAGGCTACCGTGCGTCTACAACTAAAGGTAACTACCATGTAAAATCAACACGGGGAAACCGCCTGGAGAGGGAATAGATCAGAATTAATCGTCTCGGGGAAATGTATAGTACCTCTGCCATCCGGAAACGGTGTACGGCGGGGATTAACGACGCGATGTACCCTATGCAACTCCTTCAATTCCTCTTCAATGCATAAGCGAACAGACTGGCTCGCCTCAGATAGTATCCATCCACTGTCTCTACTTGCTCATTTATAATCTCGAAACTCACAGCCCTCGCATAAGTTTGAACATCCTTCACCACCTTTTCATTCTTAAAATGCCCCGGCTTATCCCAGCCAAAGGATCGCGGTTTAACAGGTCCTCTCAGCCACCTTGGGATCTCGTGCGAGAGGCGATCGAGACATGCCCAAACCACAACCAGCAACAACAAGAACGACGAGACGCAAAACGAGACGGATTGTCCGACGTATAGGTTGAGCTTTGAGCGAAGGGAAGGCAGGAATGTGGTAGATGCGTGAACGGGTGCAGGGAATGCAGCGGGCCTGCCGCGACACGGACTAGAGGTATGGCTATGTGCAGAGACCTGTGGCGTGGTCGGCCGGTCGACAGTGACTGAGATGCCATCGGTAGAACTCGAGACTGGACGCAGTGTGTCTGTTGAGCCATATGACGCTGGCGTCTTCGGCCCTGAACCGATAGGCGAGCGCGGGATAATCGACGTTGGGCCCAGCGACATGGACAAAATTGGAGATCCACCCGACGTCGCTTCTGGAACGTACTCGTCGTCCGTCTGGAGCAACTGTGGTGGCCCACCGATCGTACGACGCCGCCTCGTACGACGCGCGCTACGGGGTCCTGACGACTGCCGCGATCACCCCCCCGCGGCTCAGTGACAACCCTCCAACAAGGTCGTCTGCGACGTTGACCCAATATATGGTCTGGAGCCTGTGTATAAGTTTTTGAGGACATGAGCGAGGTGAGTATGTAATGATGTAAAGCTTCTCCTTTGTACAGCACTAGGTTTCCCATCCTATTTTCACAGCCGAGTTATGCTTGCAGTTCAAAGCCTGGACACCCTCTGAATCGTCATAGAACCCTTGGAGATATCTGTGCACAACCTAACACCACTCCATTTTTTAGGTCTATATAAGCCATAGCTCTCGTGGTTCACCCTTGATCAACCAGCTAGCCTCAAGTGCAACCGGATGTCCACATATATTTGGGCAACCATGACTGACAGAATGACCACATGTTTCAGAGTTCTGTCACGATTTATCACTCGTAGTTTCCTCACCGACACGCCCGAGGAAGAAAGCCTCTTAATTAAGAACATACTATTTTTGGTTTGTCTTTCATTGTGGATCATTCCAAGGTATATCTGATGTGTCCAACTTGTCTCAACAGTGCCACCCAAGTGGTGTCATTCCGTCAGGTATTGTTATCATGAATTCTTCTGCTGTGATCGCAATGTTATACCATGTTGTTTGGTGCTCAAATGGATCCGTAAGTATGTTCGTTGCTTTGATTTATCATTTTGTGCCTCTGACACGGTCATCATAACGATGAATTCTATGACGGAAAGAGTAATAATTATCACCATGATCACAGGAAGCACAAGGAAATAAGAATCGACGACACGAGACGAACTTAACAGACTTATTGTGACTCTTTGTTTTTGAATGATCGTGGCAGACATCGGATCCAGGCAATGGGTATGAGTAGACTAGTTCTCGTTGAAGTTTCCGGCACAGTCTTCCTTGGATCCCCTCAGAGGTTAACATTTAGGCCAATGCTCGAACCTTACCCTGCTGATCACGTGTAGGGTTCGAAGATCGACAGTGCCTGAAGCGACAGAATGTCACATCAGAACGAAACACTACTTCTGTTCGGTATTGTCTCAGCACCACATTGGTCCCACCATCCTTTACTTGAGTACCAATGCACCAAAATCGATCCCCCTCCCCCTCCTTTCCCAGAAACGGAGGCTACCTATTTGATTCACATGCACATGCCCCCAATGGAACCTCTCGCGGACCTTCCCGTCCGGCATTTATCCCAGAGTCGTGCTCCTCCGCCACCCATGCGCTGTCGGCGACGTCCTCTTCGGTTCGGAGCGTGCACTACTCATCATAGGTGAACCAATAGATCAAAATATTTTCCATTTTCTCCGAGCTGCTAAGAGAGTGTCTGGGCATTAGCTGGAGGCGATGTCTATTAGGGCGATGCAGATCTAACTTCCCACGAATCCAATGATTATGTGCCAGTCTATTTTCACATCTTTGCGATGCAACAGAAAGGAATCAGGGTGTCCATAACTAACCCTGGTGAACTCAATTGAGGAACTCCCACATGACGGAAAGATCCAGAGGCATGGGAATACCGAAATATCCGAGTGACATTCCTGGCACCTAATAGCATGCCGCCCTTCGGAAGCAAGCCATACCATACCTTTGCAGGCTACGGACAATGCGCCGGCATCCATGGACCATGGTGCTCCAGCGCCGTCACTTCCGCTCGTCTTCACACACACTGTAGCACCACCTTTTACCCTTTTGTATAGCATTAGCTCTACTCTTCACATCTGACACCGTCCTCAGGTCCAACTCCCCTTATGTTTGGCGCCCGGGCACTGTTGTCGACCTTCTCCTTTGTTCCCTGCCTAGCATCGTACTCCACTGCTTCCTTTCTTGGGTGCCAGTATTTAGTTTGACCTTTCCCTCACTCTGAGACCGTAGGCACGTAGCACGGAGCGATGAGCACGCACCTTTTGAAGGTCCCTTTTCCACAATAGCCGGTGACCGTTGCGCTTGTCTCTGTTGACACTGTGTGTACGCGCGCTGCATTGCTCAGCGCTGTTTTTGCCCTTGGTGGTGTAGCGTTAGGCTCATCATTCCTTTTAGGTACGCCCTCATCCCGTCCTTCACATCCTCTGATGTGTCACGCCTCAGACACTGCGTCTGCATCACATTGATAACTCGCTGCGATTCGATGATGTAGCAAGTGGCAAGTGTTATGCATCATTCTGGCGACTGCTGTTTTGTAACTGTGGCGCTACACACAACGCGTACGCCGCATAGTTTAGGGTCTGCGGCACCTGAATATATCTTCACACCAGGCCTGACGGATTGAAACCAGAAGCTGTTCTGTTCGGCGCACCTACACCGCACCCGTCCCGTGTTATCCCTTCCGTGCCAACACGCCCTTCCTTGGCTTGACTGTCAGCACCATTGTCATTTGTGTCTTTGCACTTCCTGACAAAGCTTTTTGCCCAACGATGCCGTCCAATGACGACACACCATAACACACACCATCGCACCTTATGCGCCGTTACTGCAAACCTTCCGACATCTAAAGCGCTTTGCAAGATTGCGCTTTGGGGATGGGTGCTCCCATAGTCATGGACTTGCGGAAGACACAGCCAGGGAATATATACCTCATCCTCATCTTGTAAGCACTCATGTTCGAATTACCCAGCTCTCATTCATCACCGACAAGCCTGTAGCTCAGAAAACACGATGGAGGCCTGAGGGACGAGGAACTGACCTTGCATCATACAGTCTCGATCATAGCAGGTCTGTCTCTCGGTCCACTGACCCGTCTTCTTTCAGTCCCGACACTTTCAAAATGTTTCGGACACAATGGCGGGCACCATCATAATCTTGCAGTACTGTACCATCATCCCTCCGACTGAGCTCGCCTGCAGCTCCTATCACTTTCGCAGGCACCGCGGAACCTCCTATGCATTGCAGTTTGATGTCGTCCACGAGAGCTTCCGTTTGTTCCCTGGCTTTCGTCAAACATGTAATCCATAGTCCTCCCGCGGTGCACACCATGGGGCATATTGCGGTTCTAGTTTCATCTGCCACGAGCATGGCCTGAGGTACTGGAAGCTGGCATCGCCATTCAATGATGAGCGAGGGGTGATCGGTAGTTGAGTCGCAACCGGGAAGGGTTATGAGAAGTACACACATCTCGTATTCATCTCAGAAAAAACACGGTTGACTTAGACTGGATCTTTTACCATGGTTTTATTTATAGCTTAATTCTATACTGGTCAACTATGACCTACGACAGTGTATTACAATCGAAAATCTGACATGTGTGTCATTACACCATCACATCCCTTGAGAAGGAAATGTCAGGAATTAATTACACGCAATGAGTGACTGCTATTCTTGGAAGGGACGGTAAGTCGCACAGTAAGACATACATCAGGTGAGGGAAGCCGTTATCGTAAATGACATGTTCTATCTACGAATGAGTGTCCGTTTGAAGGAGGAAACACCTTTGCAAAACTGTAGATGTCAGGTACAGGCTGTGGAAACACAAAAGAAGGGCGGAACAGGAGACTGAGAACGGAGAACGGAGAAAGGTCGGTGCGGCAAGAGCGCGTTGAGATGTCAGTTGCGGAGTCAGAGTTGTGATGCAATTTTACCATGCCGTCGCCACACATGAATTACGCACTTAGGCACTTCATCTCGTGGTGGTTGCGGTGGTCCATGCGAGAAAAGGAATTCTCACTGACATGATATGGAATTTTTCAGATACAGACGGGATGGAGTATGAGAAAACAGTTACCACCCGCTGCACTTGAATATCTTGCCCCTATTCATGGTCCGGACATGCCTAGCAGCCTCATATTTGCGGGAAAAGGTGACGTTGCTGGGATTGGGTGAGCCACCAGATGACTAAAGAAAGGAAGAAGAAGCACCAAGCACGACATATGAACGGCTTCTCCTTGAAATGATAGTGGCGCACATGAGCCTCGGCATTTTTTGCCTTGCAAAATCCGACAGGGTATGGGCATCCTTCGTACACACATCGGAAACATCTGTTACCGGCATCGTTGAACTCTTCGCGTACATATTCACGACGAATGGTCTTGCTAGTTATGATCCCAGTTCTCTGCTCGTACGCGTGGATGACTGAACCATGCGTGAATTCGTTTGACTGAAGGGGCTGGTCGAGGGTTAGCGAGGAAAAAGGTGTTTCTGAGAGCAAGTTGACATACCTCGGGAGCGACTGCAGGAGAAGTTAAAGGACCATCTTCTTCGTTAGCGCCCGTATCATTGAATGCTAAAAGAAAAATCAACTTGAGTGATTTTGAAGTTCGATGACACGGACTAGGGCCAGGAAACGTAGATTTGGGACGAAGTATAGTAAATGGCAGCGAATGGTGACTAGGAGTGATGTTGTGAGTCAACTAATTTTAAAATCCATCAGCATACTCAGTCATATATTTGTCCGAGTAACAATCAACATACCTCAGCAGCCTGATTGGCAGGGTTTGAGAGGTTGTATTCATTCGCTGGAGTAGCAATCGCTGACAAGGAGTTTTGGACCGCTGAGCGCCAAAGAGAAAGAGACACGAACTATTGGAGTTGGTGAAATGGGGGATTTGTCCGGAGTTTTGTCCGGAGTTAATAGCATTCACAAGAGCTATGCCTGTGATATACGAGGTGAAATCATTCTGTGGAAGCATTTACGAAGGCGAAACGAATACCCAAGGGTTTTAAGTAGTGACCATAAGGAAAGAAATGGGAAGAAATGAGCCGTCGGTTATGGACAGGACAACGTACATTCAGTGTCAACTTCCATCAGCTCCGCGAGGCAGCAGATGTACGAGACGAAAAGGCTTTGTTGGGGGTCCATTAGCTGTCACTTCTTGAAGAAAATATGCTGCCAGGTCGGGACAGACCCTGGACAAGGAGGGCTCAAGGAGGGCTCGAAGAAGTTGAGGCGAAAAATATGTTGAAAGCGGTGGATTATTTATATGGATAGTTCCTTGTGCCCGCCAGAAAGACTGGCAACTGGCAAGAACTATCACGCCAGCGCTCAACAATAATATTTTAGGAAACTGATTTGGGTGATGTCTCAAGTGGGGCTTACTTCTCGTGAACTTTAATATGTAAACAGAAATTGTTATGGCGTGATTTAAGGTAATTCGTCCTTTGCGCGATCTATCCTCGAAACACACCTTATTGAATTATATATTGCCGACGCTTCGATGCCTAACCCAACGAGAAAGACAAAGTCAGTAACTTGCAAGACTGGGATATCGCCAACGCTTCGATGCTTAACCCGGTGAGAAAGGCAAAGTCAGTAACTTGCAAGATCGGGATATCGCCAACGCTCCGATGCCTAACCCGATGAGAATGGCAAAGTTAGTGACTTGCAAGATCGCGCCAACGCTTCGATGCCTAACCCAATGAGAACGGCAAAGACAGTAACTTGCAGGATTCAGACACTCCCCATTAAGCCTGTATGGGAAACAAATCAGGGCGCATTGGTAGTTCGGTAGAAGTCAGAGCTGACGCTTTAGGATAAGAACCTTGTAACACAAAAAGTACACATAGTATTGAGTACAGTGGCGTTAGAAATATATGACGATAAGCTGCACCTGATGCTCTTAAAGCCAGTACGAGACCTCCAGAAGCAAGGCTAGCCGCCTCCGCGCAGATGATTCGAATCTTGACGGAAGAGGTAGTTAGCCAAGGCTCCACCAACCCTCCTTTGGTTACAAGGCATGCTGTGCCGCGACCACATATTCGATGCTGATTGGCTACACATTTGACGCTCTGTTTTTGTCCACCCTGCACCACCTTTTGTTCAGTTTCTGGACGTATCATGGCGGATCTTCAGGATCAAAAATCGGGAAGCGCTCATACGTGTCGGTGTGTTATATATCATGTCGGTTAAAACGTATAACACGGAAATGCAATAACCACGCTAACGGAGCGTGAGTCCGAGTCCGAGTGCAGTTTCGCGGGAATGGCCGTAACTTATATCTGACAGCCTCCCTAGCTTGCTATCGCCTATAAGGGATAAGGTTTTTCGGAGGTTCTTAATCCCAGCACGAGACCTCCGTAAGCAGAGTTAGTTGCCCTCGCGCAGGTGATTTTCTCACACAAGGGAGGATGTGCGCAGCCAGTATGCGAGACACCCCTTAGTGCCCAAGGAGCCGTTCGTGGGTATATCTCCCAGCACAAGCATTTGAGTATTTGAGTACTTGGTCGCACTTCTCCGAAAGGTACCAAGTTGAGTTTGCCAACTGGTACCGATGCAATCGATCGTTTGCGACTTCGCGAGATCCTTTTGTTCGCTTTCCATACTTTCATTCCCCTTCCTTCCCATCTTTCCTGGCACCCGTTTTGGCACGCAACCGAGGATTTCACATAAGGCTCACCTTGCCAGATATCCGCCACAGGAGCCCGCGCGCCTGCTTGTTGGCAAGATATATCAAGACCACTGGGCGGGGGAAAACACGTGAATAATGTTAGGAAAGGGGAAGCTAAACGTGAGGAACCGAACTAGAACGCTACACGTGCGGGAGGCTGGCGCAACGTTGACTAAGAGAGGGCCAATCACCCTTTCGATGGCTCCTCGTTATGATATATTCACAAGTTGTGTTCGCATCGTACGCCTTCTATCGCGTACCATATCACTGGTATTGGTCGAACACTTATCTCAAGCACGCACTGTCGATCGGCGCACTCCCAGAAGTCTACATCGTGGAAAATTATATGAGCGGCATGATCGCGGTGATGTCGGGAGTGGAGGTGGGCGCGGTAAGTTTCGATCTTTGTGTGTGTCCACAACGTGATTGTTCTGAGCGAATTGGTTTCTGCAACAAAGTGACTCCCACACCAAAAGCGGATATTTTCTTGAGAAAAGAGAAAGCAGAGTGTTGTTATATCAAAAATAATGGACACTTACAATCAGGGTGCTTGGCAAATTGTCTTCACCCATGATCCATCATAATCGGACCTTAGTCTCCCACAACACGCTCAGTTTGCGGGGATAGAGAGTGATTTCGGCATTTGTTGTAATCAACGTTCCCTAAGCGACTGGGCAAGGGTGAGAACACACCATCCTGCTGTCCGAGTCACATCACGGCAGGATCGCTGGCCGATGACGCTGCTTGGAACCGAGGCGGTATAGATGTGATGAAGTAGAGTAGATATGTTTCTTCTAATCGGTTCTAAGATTGGGGGTCTATTCCGATCGCCTGAAATCCCGGTTCCAGCGACATCAGTTGTTGATCGTTTTGCAAAAAGTTCATTCCCCGAACTGCGCTGCTGCCTTAGCTGAGTTCTAACTGCTTTAATTTCAGCGCTCAATACTATTCTGAAGTGCTCTTTGCACCTAGTGAGAATACCATCAACGCTGTATTCTGCTATCTCACGAAAGTAAAATGTGTATACACATATCTCGAGTTTGACAGCAGAAATGCAGACCAGAGTAACGCAAAAATACTGTCGCCGGGTCCATATGTCATTCGACGCTCAGGCATCAACCTCATGCCTCCTTCGGTGTTCCTGGCGTGAAAATGAATCCTTGGTGACAGTACGTCCACCAATCCCGGCAGGAGACGAATGAAAGACAAAAGGGTGGGTCCCTGAATTTCCAGAGATCAGGAGTATGGCCAAGCTTATTTCAAGAGCTCTGGAGTATGGCCAAGCTTATAATAAGAGGACGTAGTCCTCGGGCACAGACCGACAGATCCGCTCGACTTCCATCTTCGAAACGATTGCCAAGCGCGAGTCTCCGGGTGTTTCATATCCTTGCCATTTACAATTATCCGATTCCCACAAGTGGCACCTCGGAGATCTTGCTAGCCTCGTACTACCGATCATAAATACGCGCAGCTGGCTTGAGAGCAGAACATAATTCTTTTCCTAAACTGGAATATCGGCAATCCAACGGTGCCTCATAGGGTCTATCTGGAAAGGCATAATGTGTGGGAATGGATGCACTGTACAATCCCGTGCTACTCTCGTTACGAGTCTGGACATTCCTCACTAGTTCGCTTAGTTTATCAGCTTTGTTCATCCATTGACGTCTTCGGCAGCTCCATTTCGTTCGAGGCTGAGGACGAAAGGGGATATGCAGATTGTTTAAAGCCCAAAAAGCCAGATTCGTGCCTTGTGATGTCATGTCTAGAGTCTTAATATGTGCATAAATATTGAAATGTTATGTTTCACCGGCGCAAGTGTCACTCCCGAAGCCACATTGTAAAGGCCGAGAGATCCCGTAGACAGCCGTGGACGACTCACCCTCATGTTATAATTTCAAAATGATAAAATATTAAAAAATAATTGAATAAGAATAGTAGTAAAATAAAAAAAATGCGCTCTAGACCGTTGACAACGACTGCGGTGCGCATGTACATGTTGGGCCATGTCAACGCCAGGTAGGCACACCCGACCAAGATAAAGGAATTACAGCATTAGTGATAAAAAATGCCAATGATTTAAATGGGGTTTATTTCTCCATATGAAGGCTATATCCAGAGTTTTTCAGTCCCGAGAATGCTGTATCGAGTCTCATAGGCCAGGCTTACTTCAAGCCCTTGTCCGCAGATTATGACTCCGAGTTCTAAATCTGAACACCATCCAACTGGGGTTTCGTATGACGACTGATCCTCGGCGGAATATACAACCGGGAAGAATGGTACTTTCTTGGCAGCTGTCACACTCCACGGGCAGCCCTGGCTTCGTGTTCCTTGAGCTTGAATCTTGGCAACTCTGAAGCAACTTTGAATTCTGGAGTCGACTCGCTTCCTTCCCTCTCAGCGCTACTGACCCGTTGTTATAAATACCTGCGAGATTATGGCGTATCTAAACAATATATATAGCGTTTGAAACGGATCTAACAGAAGCAAATGTCAGGTAACATATAGTGAATGAATGGAGTTAGAAGCCTTTAACGTTGGAGAATATGGTGTGTCGTACGGTCTCCGCGTCGGACAAGACTTTAGACAAGTCTGAGAAGCCGGTCCACAGCGAATGGGCAACGTGACCCAGCTACGTATTATATCAAATCCCTGTTATAGTATATTCTACGGCCTTCAGACCTCACTCTTCAGAGTAGTGTGTTCGCAGACCGGATCCGACTCGGAAACCTAACCAGGTACTGTACCTTCAACATTTGTAGAAAATTCAAAAAGTAACGTCCCATCCACTTAGCTACTAAATACGGATTGCCTTCACGCTCATTGGGTGCCAACAGTACAAGTGAGGTCGAAAGGACAGTGTCTCGATCGTGTAAGCCAGGGGGACATCGCTAAGCCTCAGAAGCGTGTAGTACCTGTATGAATAAACCAAGAAGAGGAGAGAATGGGAAACATGACCCTATATATCCACGGTCGTCTCTTGCAAGGAACAAATGGCGCCAATGCTCTGAGAATGGCTGAGAGTATCTAGGGATTTCATCTCCGCTGATGGATGATGCAATCGACCGACTGTGAGTTCTCGAGACGCCTGGTCGGGACGACGATATGGTGCTGCACTCATGTATCTAAGATGTGCTCCGGCATATGTCTCTTACCTCGAAAGACGCTAGACGGCTTACAGTTTCCTCGATAGCGGTTTTACAGTCACGAGCTCTGAGGCGAGTGTCAGTCATTGAACGGGGCTATTAGTCAAAGACGCTTATCGAGTACGACTTTATCGGACAGATCATCTCGCGTGGAATTATTGGTAACTCTGGAAGACGATCGTTGCTCGTGTCTGCAAGCATGATTGTTGGGATACCGCCGCCGAACCTTCTGAATTTATATAAAGCAACAGAGATAAACTTTGCTGTGTAGAAATCAAGCTTTGGGAGCAGTATACGTCCAATCGGCTGGCGGTCAGGTGTCACCATCAGTTGTCGAGCGAGCCTTGGTCGTTTGTTTGAAGACTGTATGTTGTACCATCTTTCGAAAGGTTCTCTCAATCTCGCGAAAGCAAGACACCTATAGATTGAAGAAATACATGCAGAGTGTGGCCAGCATACTGTTACCAGCTTTTTGTTGAGCATACTTTATTCCACGTTCATGCACTCCACCTCATGCCTGTTGCGGTGGTCCTGGCGCGCAAATGCGTTTTGGCTGAAATTACAATCAGATGCAGAAGATGTCGAAAAAGCGCAAATTAAAAAATTTACCATCCGCTGCATTTGTATATTTTTCCGGCGTTCATGGTCTGTACATGCCTAGCTGCGTCCTTTTTACGAGCAAAGGTAGTATTACTGAAATTAGGTGAGCAGCTGCATGACTATGCAAAGAGGAGAGGTCATACCAAGCAATGCAGAGAAAGGGCTTCTCGTGAATGTGACAACGGCGAATATGGGACTCTGCTAATCTGACCTTGCAGAATCCAACAGGATGTCTGCATCCCTCGTAAATGCATCTGAAATATTTGTCACCGGCGTCGTTTAAGCCCTCACGTATATAGTCACGATGGATGGACACAGCGCTCGTGATGTCTTGCGTCTGGACATAGACGTGGTTGGCTGCACCGTGGGCGGACCCATCGGAAAGAGACGACTAATAGCGTGACGAGGATAAGCGAGGAGAAATTGATATATTAAAGGCTGTATACGTACCATGGATATCAACGGTCCTTGTGCAATAGAACGTGGCGGATGGGAAACGCTCTCATTCGGACTTGTGCCAATTGAAACTAAAGGAAGGAAGTTAGTGCGAACGGTGATAACGGAAGCATATGGCATGGACATGGATTGGACTGTGCGTAGCAGACACCAGGACCAGAATAGGTAGAGGGGGGAACAACGTGCTGAGTGTCTCCTCTGTAAGATTCTTGGAAGTTGATCCATTTCCTCGTGTTAGCAGCAGAACGTCCGGTGGGATCCCAGGAGTCATCAAAACCTGCTATGCCAGCTGTTAGAGGGAGTGTGCAGTGAGGTCAAGACAGACCTTCTACTGGGCCTTGCAGGGAAGGAGTGAAATCCATGATGCTGATGAGGAGGCCCCAGAATCCAAAAGCCTTGGATGTGGCCAGGTTTTATAGAAAGGGCACAATGAGGTTTCCGCTCCAAACTCAGGAGCCGTTGCCTGGCGTGAGATTCTTTGCGTATCCTTCCCATTCCTCATTCCCTACTAGTTCTTACTTGCCCTTGGCGCTAAAAAATTGGGAAAGCTTGCCAGCCTCGAATTGCCAATTACGCAATTACGACCACGTGCAACTGGCCTGATGGCAGAACAGAATCGCCTTCCGAATCTAATCTGGAAGATTGGCAAGACCAATTCAATGGCGTGGACGGAGCAAACTGGCAGGCAAGATGTGTGGGCAATGAACGATACCGCCAGCGTTCGTCGTTCGGAGCTTGAGTGTTCCTTGCTGGCTCTGTTATTTTATTAGCTTTGTTCATCCATTGACCTCTTCGTTACCCGTCCTTCGTTCCCTGGCATGAATGGAAAGAGACGGGTAGAATCTTCAAGAAAAGAATTTGTGCCTTGTGGATCTCGCGCTTCGTGCCTAGGATTGAAAGTGTGTGAAACGTGAATCAGTCTGTGGCGAGATACTCCCACCATGGTGCCAAGCTCATCCTTAAAGTTGTCCTAGTGGGGTGTGTGAAGCGACGCCGTGGTCTGGACAGTATATCACATCATACTTGAAAAACTTCAGCATTGCCATACGTTCAACACTGGATTTTGTTCTACAGCGATCCTTGCTATTTTGCATGTGATGCAAGACTGTCAAGGTATTATTATCTAGCTCGCCACTTGCCACTTCCAGCCACAGCGTCAGTTGTAACTTTAACAGGCGCTTTGGAAGAGCGGACGGATCTGCAACTACTTCGCTCCTAAGAAGATCAACTAGGAACATGCAATATGACTCCAGAGAACGGGTCTGATCCCGCAGACAATGTTCGTCGAATGAGACACTCCGCCCTACCGTTGGCCAGATGTGCTCCGACAATCAATCGCATCAAAAGCAACAATTATTTGATTCGCCTTTCACAAGTCCCCAAGCCTTTGCATAATCTGGGCACCAAGCCGATATGAAGAATTTACCGACAACAGCGGAGTGTGCTCCTCCTCGTTCCTTATCGAAGTGAGCTCACTCCGTGAGTATATTATGATTTCATTGGCCCATTAGTGGCATGATATGTCCTTTGGACCATAGAACGCTCGTTCATAATAGTCTTGGGTCTCCCTGTCTTGATAATAATTATATGACGGGGAAGGATGATTCTGGCATTAGTCCGAGCATTCACTTTTCCTTCAAGCAAAAATACCTCCTAGCAACCTCCTGCATGCTAGAAAACGAAAGCCTGGTATTAGTGAAGATCATGAGAAGTAAACGTGAGAAAAAACTAACTGAGCGCCCAATGCCACTTTTTTCTCCTTTGCGCGGTCAATTACCTCCGTATCAGACGTGCCCTCCAGCCAAGTGTTCTCCATAATAACCGGGGAAAGGGGGCATTTCATATATCCACCAGGCCATGCGCATCAGCCTGGCAATCTTCCTGTCGAATTCAGGTCACATTGTCCAGCTGGCGAGAATATACGATTCCTTATAATGATCTATAATCTTGGCGACACAAGAACACCATGATATGTATTTGAAGATAGTCAGGGGCCTATTGTAGCTTCCAATCACGGCAGCGTGATGCCTTGTATCCGGGTAAGAGTCCCGGTGGTTGTTTATGATCTAGAACCCTGGCGACACAAGAACGCGATGGTCTGCGGAGTTGAAATGTAGTTGGGTGCCAACTGGAACTTCCGATGACGCCGGTGCGTTGCCTTGTACCCGTAGGAGTCCCCAACCTCTTCCACAAGGGGATACCGGTAATATTTTATTTTAGTCTATATAACCACTCACAGTATAAACAGGGCGCTCATAGTTCTTATCATCCTCCACAACGAGCACACCTGGGCGCCGCCCAGCGTGTTCTTTTCTGTCGTCTTGGCGTGAATCAGGAAACACTGGACCTGGAGCTGAAGGCCGATGTAAATTCCAGATTGTCAGAGCCTGATCCTTCTT
This sequence comes from Ramaria sp. MG151, assembly GCA_003314545.1. NCBI lineage: Eukaryota > Fungi > Basidiomycota > Agaricomycetes > Gomphales > Gomphaceae > Ramaria > Ramaria sp. MG151. The sequence continues at coordinate 10,498 of QMFG01000670.1, read as the reverse complement.
CCTGCGGAGTTCCCAGAAAAATCAACGCACAAGCACGTGGGACAGGGTCTAAGAAACTCATCGCCTGAACTACAATACCAAAAGGTCATCTTCGGGAGGAAATCGCGTCCCCAGCGTGCCAATGGGCAGTTCCGCTATCTTGGCGCCGCATTTACTCTTCCCTGAAGTCCCTCCAACTGTCCCGATGGGGTCACATTATGAAGTTCAAGCAAAAGCTACGAGTTTCCAACTTGTTTCGGACTGCACCAGACTTTCGTTTTCTCGTGGCTCAAAGACACCTGCCGGAGATGGCCGTGCCTGATTTATAAGATATGTCCTAACCTGGGCATCTTAGCGACGGATGGCAAATGAATTCGAAGTACACAAGATAGCGGATAAATCAAATAAGACCTACGAATAACCGAAGGTAAAGGTGCTCGCATCTTTCCTACCGCCCCTTGGTTCTATGATGTACGGGACTCAGGCCCTGCACTGCATGATGCACTTCTTTTGTTTCTGAAGCTATGGATCCTGTCACCGCAGCCTTTCTCCATCACTATCAATTTACCGAGTACAAGTGATCCCCTGTGGCGCAGTGTTCCAGATCGTCTCTATGCGCCAATCTACGGACAGCCTAGAGTCTGATTACTGTGTTGTGTGAACTAGGGTCGCCTTCATTACAAGAAAATATGATGTGGAAAGTTGTTCGGGTTGATCACGAGGCAACTTAGACGGTCACTCACAAGAGACTAGGACGGCGAGGTCTGGTCGATTAATCGAAAACCTTATGCTTCTCCAGCGCATATTTCATGAGAGCAAAATCTATAGTGCCTCGAGACTGAAGCTCGTGCAGGACAAGAAGACAGAGCGAGTGGATACAGGCAAAGTACGACTAGCATACTGTTAGCCAGTTTTTTTGTTACATGCAGTCAACCTTTTTTATTCAACGCCCAGACACTTCACCTCGTGGCTGTTACGGTAGTCCCGGCGCGCAAACCCAT
>QMFG01000665.1:0-44852 GCA_003314545.1 Ramaria sp. MG151 | reverse complement strand
GGTAGATCTTACAATAAAAGAGTCTTTACCGCGAAGACTGAATTTTATCTGTTTAGTAAAACAACAGCCCCCTCTATCGCAGAAACATCAGAACAACTCAGAGGCGTTGACCGGTGACGTACCATTGATTATACTCGGGTGGGACGGGATGCTCAGTTCCTGCCTACGGCTGTGGCGACTGCGCGTATACGCCGCCGCCCCGCTACTTGGCCCTTTGCCGGGATTTCTTCCTGGATGGTTCCTCAAATGCTTCTTCAACAACTCAACGATATGGCGGTGACCTTCCGAAAACGCCAGCAGCGGCGAATTGCCAACTCGCGGTCCATGTGGCAGTAGCAGTTGAACAATACTTTCGTATCCTTTATGTGCCGCCACCTCCAGCGCACTACCATAGGCACCTCTCCGAATGTTAACGTCTGCTCCATTCTCTAGGAGCAACCGAACAACACTTTCGTGGTCATTAAACGCTGCTGCCTGTAGCGCACTTCCATACTCTTCTTCACAAGCATTCACATCTGCTCCGTGATCCAACAGGATTCGAACGATTTCTCTGTGGCCGTTCTGGGAAGCGTACACTAGTGCATAGCCACCTTCTATATTTGGGGCCACTTCTTGTCGCAGCAGCATCTTGATAATATCCTCGTGACCAAAATACGCCGCGGCGCACAGCGCAGTGTTATGCTCTGTTCCTTGAGTCACATATACTTTGCCTGGCCAATCATCTAGAGAAGCCAAGTAGGTTATGTTCAACATCGCGACTAAGATATAAACCATCAGCGAACATAGTTCGACGACAGTCGGTCCTTCTGACCTTGATCGACAACAAAGATGCAAGGCCGGGCCTTTCCAATTTCTGTGGTAAGGTCATCAGCTACGTGTCCATCCTAATACAGTCTTGGATCTTAGAGCATCTAAACTTCTAGTGGCAGTGAACACACCCGCAACCATATAGAAACATCGTCATCATGAGCCAGAGCAAGTTCAGCATCGGAATTCTACTTTCTTTTTTAAGTGACTAGGAGACCAAGCTATCGAGGGAAAGTCACCTCTAATATGTACTCCAATGTAAGGTCCAATGCCATAGGTGTCTGCATTATATATGAAAGAGAGTGATTAACATTAGGTAGCAATATGCGTACCTTATCACAATTGAGCTGGAGATAAAGCGCTAGATCTTCATCAATGTCAGTACTAACGTCCGAAGGTTCCGTGACCGCTGAGTCAGATGGACTGGATCTTCTTTCGGAACTTCTACTCGTGCTTGAATTTCCACCTCCATTGCCTGAGGAAGAGGGGGGGGAGGATGAAGAAGAATTTTTGGGGGAGCGCGACGGTCTGTCCCGACGATTGCCTGACGGATCTCCTTCAATATCATCGTCATCTTCACGTCTGTGGTTGTCGCCCTCTTTTCTGCTTCCACGTAACACCTCATCACGGGCTGGTATGAGTTCAAATCCATCTTTATCATACTTCATGCGCTTCCGATGCCAAACTCGAGTCAGCCAAGTGCGCCTGTCGCACATTTTATATCCACGTATGAAAATGCCTTGATCTCGGATAGGTGTAGTTCCTCCTTGAACGCCCCGCTGCTTAACATCTGCAGCGCACCATTTGGAAATTCCTTCCATCTGCGTCGACTGAGGGAGTCTAAAGATGAAATCTTAGTCAAGGCGAGTAGCCAGTCAGAGACAGAACACGTACAAGCTTCCGTCACCCAAGACATCAGTTGGCATAGAAGCTTTCTCGGTTTCGGGTAAGCATGGTAAATTGTTTCCGTCGTTTGGATTTTCTGGCTCTGTGGTAGATCTTATAGGGCCCGAGTTTGTATAGACCCCAGGAGAACAGGTCTCTGACCATCTACCCCATAAACCACCTTCTGTGGTTCCAACACTTGCATTGAATTCAATGTTTACCTCCTTTGAGCGACTTGCGAATGTAGCACATGCCCAGGATGAGGTCTTGTGACATCCAGTAACTAATACGAGGTCGATTAAGCGTATTCCACGGTTGCACTTTTCCGTGGCAAACTTTAGCCAGGATGCATGGTTCTTTCGTATGTATTTTGCAAACTTCAAGTCCTCCAAGGCATCCTCTGTATTGATGTCATCTCCCGGAACGAGGATAGCACCTTCCTGTTTGGAGAACTTGAAGCTGATTTGGCCCCCGCTTTGCAGCTTGACTGCGCTGCGTGTCCACACGTATCAGCAGCCAGCTGAGAGTGCTATAAAATACCATTGGACACTTACATGGAACTGGATGCCTTTATCCCAAGCTCTAACTCTGTTCCGCCTTCGCTCGAGATAGGCACTCTAGGTATCGTCCTTTCCCGAACCTTGCCGACAACAAGAGGATAGTATCCTTCAGGGACCCCCAGGTCGTTGCTCTCGTCCTCTCGTTCTTTGGAAGCATCAAATAGCCGTTCCCATTCGCCATCGCGTGCGTATCCAACTTCAGCAATATTGACTGGACCAGGAAACCAAGGTGCGAAGCCTTTTTTAGAAAGCATATTCTGGGCGTAAATCTCGTGCTCAGGGCGTTGCTCCATTCCGCTAGCTGACGTTGAACAAAGTGTAGGGGTAGACGGTGTAGTAGAATGCGGAAGCACAAAAACGAGATCAATTATATCTCACCATATAAAAGAAACAACAGCACAGTATTGATAATACGCAGTCACATACAAAGAAGCCACAATCGAACATCACGGCATTGCCCAACTCCGCACCGCCATACCATAAGGAGGTAGGAGGGAACAGCATTTCACTGCCATCTGATGAATTCTCCGACAACAGCCCTATTTAGGTCAAGCGCCAGAGCTTCTATTGTTTGTCTTCATGAGGCCCAGGATGGAAATTAATTCCTCCTGAATCGTGCCTGTCATAGTCTGGTACTCGTGTCATGGGACGCCATAACTCAATGCAGATAACGATTTGCCACGTCAGGCACGTTCAAGGAGGCAGAACTCAGATTATTCTTCTTGCAACTCATTGTTCGCCTGCTTTCTCGACGAGCTAGATTTAAGGTCCGATGCTGATATAGAGAAATGACGCAATGCCATCTGTGCAGGACTTGGAATGTGTATGTGGGTCGTAAGCTGGGCAGTGACTTGCTTCGGGCTCGATTGGTGCTCAATACTGCGCCTGCTGTCGTCTTCAGTACGCAGAATGCCAAGGGTATAGGAATCTAGATAGATCTCAGTCGAGTTAGTGTTAATTGTCAAAATATGAAGACTGAATTACTGAAATACTATCTCAGTCTCTTGGAAAAGAGCTCAAATAGAAGTAACTACCTGAAATACTATTTCAAAGAATAGTCAACAATTACATGAAATGTAAGAATAAAATTTGACTCATACCTCAGTCTCTTGGAAAAGAGCTGAGGTCACCAAGTCACATGACTGCAAAACAAGTGATAAATTCAAACCCCTACAAAGATCAGGGATGAAGGGAAGAGATATTCAGGCTGAACATCAAATCCTTAACATCAATGCCACTGAATTAAATAATACCTAGATAGATTTACAAGGTAATGATACATGAGTATTGACCTTACCTCAGGCAAGTAGGTGTTAATGTCAGGGGACAACCTGCTTTCACCAAATCCTTCACCTCTAAGACCTTCACACATGCAAAGCACAAGTCCAAAGTGTGAGAACCTTGGTCTGAAGTCTCGGGTCCTTGACCTGAAGCTTCCAATTACAAGTCTGAAGTCTCAGACCTCTGGTCTGAAACCTTGGACCACCTGAGACCTCAACCAACCTCGGGGTATGGCCCAAACCTCTGGCCTTTGCCAGAGACGAAGCACCTTATGGGGATAGAGGTCGGGCAGGGTTGACAGCATGTAGAAATGCCCCTGGTTGGGCGTTAAGTAGTTGTATATAGTTTTTTCACTAGTAGTGGGGATCCCTAGACTTTTCTCTTTGGATTTCCCCTCTACTAGGCATCTGTGAGCGCTAGGAGGGTTGCCCTTACAGTAGAAAAGTCTCCAGAGAAGGACTGGTGGTCAGGCTACATCTGCCAAAATAGATAACTACAGGATCAAGGACAGTGACTCAGAAAATGCAACCTCGCATGTACACACTGCACCTGACTACCCCTCCTCTATCATCGGATCACCCAACTCTGGACACCGAACAAACTCCCCTTCCTTACTCGAGATGGACGTATCAGAGGACTGCCTCCGAGCAGTGGAAGAGGAGTTGTCAGCGAACTGGATGAAGACCGATGCTATTCAATTAGCATTAAAATCTATTCTGGAAAAACTAGAGATTGATCCACGAGAGGGAGTGACGAGCCCTGAACCAAACCCGAGACCTAACATGGATTCATGGGATAACCCCGAAGACCCAAACTTGAGAAGCATTGGGAGATACCTTCGGCCAGCCCTTCCCTTGGACTTCAATGGAGACCGAAACAATGGACACACATTCCTGAATTCCTGCAGGCTATACTTCCATATCTGTAAGGGAGATTTCCCAAACAACCAAGTCTGAATCCATTGGGCCCTCTCCTTCCTTAAGACCGGCTGAGCAGCCCACTTTTCAAACAAAGTGATGTGGACCGAATGCAGGACTCAAAGAGCCAAATACTTGGACTGGAGAGAGTTTGAAAAGTCTTTTGTGGAAAAATTTTGCCCAAGGAATGAACAAGTCTCGGCACTTATAAAGTTGGAAGGCACGAGCTAATATCAAGGGAAAGACTCGGTTGAAGACTACATAGACCAATTCTCAGAACTGATTGAGATGGCCAAGTACTCAGACAACAAGACCATCGTGATCAAATTTCACAAAGGCCTTGATCCCACAATCCAGAACCAAGTGGAAACACTTGGAGATTGTGTGCCAGACATCGACAAGCCTGAGGAATGGTTCCAAGTGGCCCAAAGGGTTTCTTGGAACTGAGAGGCAAATGAGGCTTTTATGGAATCCAACCAAAATACAATGAAGGTCAACACCCAAACAGCACCCCCGAAGTCCACTTCAATCTTTGGAAGGTCTTATTTCAACCTGCCTGATATTTTGGCTCAACCTCAGAACACCCCAAAGGCACCCTCTGAAGCTCCAAAGACATCTTTGGCCCAAGCAAAAGATGGCCCAAGCCAAAGATGGCCCAATGCCTGTGGATATAGACAGGGCAAGGAACCAGAGCAACCCCTTGGTTACATGTTACCAGTGCTGTCAGACAGGTCACTACTCCCAAGATTGTCCTTGGAGCTATGATGTCTGAACCATGACTACAGAGGAAAAGCTAGAGCTCCTACTGGAGTTGTTAGCACTGGCAGATGTGTCCGAAGCCCTAGACCCTGAGACCAAACCAAGGTCCGAGGAACACCCAGAGGTGGATTCATTAGAGGATTTTGGAGGCCACAGTGGGTGCATAGTGTGCCCCCACTGCCTGTACATAATAGATTCTCCTGTCTTGAAATTGAGGGTGAAGCAAACTCCCTGTCAGGGGACAACCTGTTTTCACTGAAATCTCCACCTCTACAGCCTTCACACATACCAAGCACAGACCCGAGGCACGAGAACCTCGGTCCAAAGCCTCGGGTCATTGACCCAAAGCCCCTGATCACCAGCCCGAAGTCTCGGGCCTCCGGTCCAAAACCTCGGTCCACCTCAGGTAGGGCCCAAGACCTCAGTCCACCTCGGGGGTAACCTGAACCTTGGACCCAAACACCTGGCCCAACATCCGACGTTCATCAGGGATAGATTACCTTATGGGGATAGAAGTTGGGCAGGGTTGACTGCACGTAGGAATACCCCTGGTTGGGCGTTAGGTAGTCATATATAGTTATATCACTGGTAGAGGGGACCCTTAGACTTTTCTCTGTGGATTTCCCCTCTGCTAGGTGAGAGTTTCCCTTTATTGTATTTTCCTGCTTATATATACCTTTGGATTTCCCCTCTGCTAGTATCTGAGAGTGCTAGGAGGGTTGCCCTTACACTTGTGAAATTTGATCACGATAGTCTTGTTGTCTGAGTATTCGGCCATTTCAATCAGTTCTGAGAACTGGTCTATGTAATCTTCGACCGAGTCTTTCCCTTGGTACCAACCGGTGCCTTCTAGCTTTGTAAGTGCTGAGATTTGTTCATTCCTCAGGCAGAAGTTTTCTTCAAAACTTCTTTCAAAATCCTTCCAGTCCAAGTACTTTGCCCTTTAAGTCCTTCATTCGGTTCACATCACTTTGTTTGAAAACCGAGTGGCTTGGCCAGTTTTGAAGAATGAAAGGGCCCAGTGGATCCGGACTTAGTCATTTGGAAAGTCCCCCTTGCAGATCTGAAAGTAGAGTCTGCAGGAGTTGAGGAATGTGTGACCGTTGCTTTGGTCTCCATCAAAGTCCGAAGGAAGGGCCGGCCTCAGCTGCCTGCCTATAGTCCCAGAATTCAGTTCTTCGGGCCTCTCCCATGAGTCCATTTTCGGCCTCGGATCCGGTTTGGGACTTGTTGCTACATCTCGTGGGTCAATTTCTAACTTTTCCAGAATTGATTTTAATGCTAGTTGAATGGCATCGGTCTTCATCCGGTTCGCTGACAACTCCTCTTCCACAGCTTGGAGACGGTCTTCTGGTATATCCATCTCGAGTAGGGAAGGAGGGTCTGTTTGGTGTTTGGAGTTGGGTGTTCTGATGATAGAGGAGGGGTAGTCAGGTGCAGTGCGTACGGGAGAGGTTGCATCCTCCGAGTCACTGTCCTGAATTCCGTAGTTACCTATTTTGGTAATCGCACTCTGACCACCAGTCCTTCTCTGGAGACTTTTCTACTGTAAGGGAAACCCTCCTAGCGCCCGTAGGTATCTAGTAGAGGGGAAATCCAAAGTGATATATATGTGCAAAAAATACAGTAAGGGAACTCTCACCTAGTAGAGGGGAAATCCAAAGAGAAAAGTCTAGAAATCCTCACTACTAGTGAAAAAACTATATACGACTACCTAACGCCCAACCAGGGGCACACCTACATGCTGTCAACCCTGCCCAACCTCTATCTCCATAAGGCGCTTCAACCCTGACGAAGGTCGGATGTAGGGCTGAGGGTTCGGATCAGATATTCGGGCTTTGCCCCAAGGTTGGTTAAGGTCTCAGGTGGTCTGAGGTTTTGGACTAGAAGCCCGAGACTTTGGGTTTGTACTTGGAGGCTTCGGGTCAAGGACCCGAGGCTTTGGACTGAGGTTCCTGCACCTCGGACTTGTGCTTTGCATATGTGAGGGCCTTGAAGGTGGAGGATTTGGTGAAAACAGATTGTCCCCTGACATCATCCACTTGAAGGATTGCATCTACTATCTCCGTTATAGCACCAGCATCATTAGGGGATCCATCCACATTATACACTGGAATGAGGTATTGGAGTGTCTAGGTTGTGATTCGGTTATATTCTACATAGCTTCAGCTCATGAACAGCCCAGTCACTCCACTGTCTATGAGTGTCAGGGCCAACATCACTTCACCTGTGTCAGTGGTCTGGATCTCCACCTTGACCAAGAGAGATTTTGGGTTAGCGGTGGAGGCGACAATATATTTCTTAGGGAGTTGTCTCTCCCACCATTGGCGAGGAGGGGGGAAGGTTTCTTTGGGTGCAGCTGAGATGGATTCTTTAGTCTGCAAGGTGGGGGAGTGTAAGGGCAACCCTCCTAGCACTCTCAGATACTAGCAGAGGGGAAATCCAAAGGTATATATAAGCAGGAAAATACAATAAAGGGAAACTCTCACCTAGCAGAGGGGAAATCCAAAGAGAAAAAAGTCTAAGGGTCCCCTCTACCAGTGATACAACTATATACGACTACCTAACGCCCAACCAGGGGTATCCCTACGTGCCGTCAACCCTGCCCAACTTCTATCCCCATAAGGTAATCTATCCCTGATGAATGTCAGATGTTGGGCCAGGTGTTTGGGTCCAAGGTTCAGGTTACCTCCGAGGTGGACTGAGGTCTTGGGCCCTACCTGAGGTGGACCGAGGTTTTGGACCGGAGGCCCGAGACTTCGGGCTGGTGATCAGGGGCTTTGGGTCAATGACCCGAGGCTTTGGACCGAGGTTCTTGTGCCTCAGGTCTGTGCTTGGTATGTGTGAAGGCTGTAGAGGTGGAGATTTCAGTGAAAACAGGTTGTCTCCTGACAGCAAGGGCCTTGATCCCACAATCCAGAATCGAGTGGCAATGCTCAGAGATCAGATGCCAGACATTGACGAGCCCGAGAAATGGTTCCAAGCAGCCTGAAGAGTAGCTTGGAACCGAGAGGGAAATGAGGTGTTTATGGAGTCCAGCCGAAGTACAGCAAAGGTCAATGCCCAAACGACACTCCTGAAGCCCACTTTGAACTTTGGAAGGGCTTATTTCAATCTGCCCAACCTTGGAACACCCTAAAGGCACCCTCCGAAGCACCGAAGGTGGTCTTGGCCCAATCGAATGATGGTCCAATGCCCATGGATATAGATTAGACAACAAACTGAAGCGACCCTTTGGTTACATACTATCAATGCCGTCAAATGGGCCACTACTCCAGAGACTGCCCTCAAAGCTACGATGTCTGAACCATGACAATGGAAGAAAAGCTAGAGCTTCTACCAGAATTGTTAGCGTCGGCAGACGTATCGGAAACCATAGACCCCGAGACCAAGCCAAGACCTGAGGGAAACCCGGAGGCAGATTCCTTAGAGGATTTTGGAGGCCACAGTGGGTGAATAGTATGCCCCCACTGCCTGTACATAATAGATTGTCCTGTCTTGAAATTGAGGGAGAAGTAAATTCCCCCACTCCACAGACGAAAGAATCCATCACAGCCGTACCCAAAGAAATCCTTTCCCCTTCTCACCAACGGTGGGAGAGACGACTCCCTAAGAAATATATCATCACCTCCACTGCCAACCCAAAATCCCTCTCGGTCAAGGTGGAGATTCAGATCACTGACATGGGTGAAGTGATGCCAGCTCCAGCACTCATAGACAGTGGAGCGACTGGGCTGTTCATGAGCCAAAGCTATGTGGAATGTAACCAAATCATGACTCGGGCACTCCAACGCCCTATTCCAGTGTATAATGTGGATGGGTCTCCCAATGATGCTGGTGCTATAACGGAGATAGTAGATGCGATCCTCCAAGTAGATGGTCATTCAGAGTGAACATCATTTGCGGTCACCTATCTCGGGAGACAAGACCTGCTGCTCAGATACACTTGGTTGGCTGAGCATAACCCAGAGATTAACTGGCAGACTCGGAAGATCACCATGAGCTAATGCCTGGACAAGTGCCATATGTGCCAGACTGAAGTTAAGAAGGAACAGAAGGAAACCTGGAGAGCAGAATGCAGGATCTGAGCTTGCCGAGCTGGACTGATGCCTGACTTCACCAATGAAGAGTCCAAAGTCCGAGACTCGGGTGCCGAGCCCAAAGTCTTGGATCATTGGACCGAGGTCTTGGACTCCGAGTCTGAAGTTTTAGACCTCATCCCCAAGTTAGGGCCAGATGATCAACTCTCACAAGGTGACCGACTGCTCTGTGTTCCACTTGACCTAGCCCTTCATGAGATCCAAGCTACCCAAACTACATCTCAGAGGCTAGCCAAGGCTCATCACAAGCACCATCAGGCCTTGTCCAAAATCCCCAAGTACCTCTGAGACTTCGAAGACGTCTTTTCCAAGGACTCCTTTGACACCCTACCAGGGCAATGGATCTGGGACCATGCCATTGAGCTAGAGCCGGGTGTGAAGCCCTCTAATTGCAAGGTGTACCCCCTATCTCCAAATGAACAGACACAGTTGGATGAATTCTTGCAAGAGAACCTTTGCTCGGGCAAGATCAGACCATCAAAATCCCCGATGGCCTCGCCGGTCTTCTTTATCAAAAAAAAAGATGGAGCACTCAGGCTTGTACAGGACTACCAAGCCCTAAACGCTATGATGGTCAAAAACCAATACCCAATCCCTCTCATCCCCGAGCTTATCAATCAACTCTAAGGTGCAAAGTACTTCACCAAACTTGATGTTCGGCGGGGGTATAATAATGTCCAGATCCGAGAAGGGGACAAGTGGAAAGCTGCCTTCTGAACTAACCGAGGCCTGTTCAAACCTCGGGTGATGTTCTTCAGGCTGACCAATAGCCTGGCCACTTTCCCAACGATGATGAATAACATCTTCCGAGACCTCATCATGGAAGGGGTAGTCTGTGTGTACTTGGATGACATTCTCATCTTCTCTAAGACTATCCCTGAATACAGGATGGTAGTCCGAAGAGTGATGGAGAGACTCCGAGAGCATGGGCTCTGCCTCCGACCCGAGAAGTGCAAGTTTGAATGTACATCCATCGAGTACCTCAGACTCATCATCTCTGAAGGACATGCTGAGATGGATCCGGTTAAGGTCAAAGGAGTTACAGATTGGCGGACTCTGAAGACCCGAAAGGAGGTGCAAGCCTTCCTCGGGTTTGTGAATTTCTACTGAAGGTTCATCAAGGATTTCTCACACCATGCCCGAGCTCGTTTTGATCTGACAAAGAAAGGAGATACCTGGAAGTGGGATGAACCCAAAGACACGGCCTTTCACAAACTCAAGGAACTCATCACCTCAGCCCTGGTCCTGGCGTTCCCAGAGGACGCTCAGATGTACCGAGTGGAGGCTGATTCTTCAGACTTCGCAACAGGAGCGGTCATCTCTCAACAATCCAAGGATGACAAGTGGCACCCCATAGCCTTCCTATCCAAAAGTCTTAGTCCAGTGGAGTGGAACTACAAGATTTATGACAAAGAGATGTTGGCCATAATCCAAGCCCTAGAGGAATGGCGGCACCTCCTGGAAGGAGCACAACTCAAGTTTGAGATCTGGACAGATCATAAGAATTTAGAGTACTTCTGAACCTCAAAGAAGCTCAACCGAAGACAAGCTCAATGGTCGTTATACCTATCCTGTTTTGACTTCACACTCCACCACAGGCCTGGCCAAACCATGGGGAAAACCAATGCCTTGTCCCGAAGGCCCGACCATGGATCCAGAGCAAGCAACAACGAGGACTGAACATTGCTCTGACCTGAACTTTTCGCCATTCGGGCTTCAAAGGACTTGCTGCTGTAGGTGAAGAACGAGACATACTTCAGGATATCCAAAGGATGACCCAAGATGGGGATAAGGAGGAGTCAGTGACCAAGGCTATCTCGGAGCTTCAGAATGGTCCGAACGAGACGGCCTACTGCTGTTTCGGGGGAAAGCCTACATACCAAACAACCCCAAACTTCGGCGACATATTGTATTCCAACATCATGACACCCGAGTAGCTGGGCATGCAGGGAGGTGGAAGACATTAGAACTTGTGTCTTGGAACTACTGGTGGCCATAGATGTCCAGGTACATTGGACAGTATGTGAAGACCTGTGATTTATGCCTTCGCACTAAGCCACAAAGGAGTGCACCGATGGGCGATCTCCAACCACTACCGATCCCCAAGCACCAATGGGACACGATTAGTGTCAACTTCATTGTCGAACTCCCAGAGGCCCAAGGGTTCGACGCGGTTATGAACATGGTAGACTTGGTGAGCAAATGAGCCCATTTCCTTCCAACCAACACCACGGTTACAGTATTAGGAGCCGCTCGACTCTACCTCATGTATGTCTGGAAGCTGCATGGACTGCCGAGGCAGATTGTCTCTAACCGAGGCCCACAATTTGTCTCAGAGTTCACATGAGAACTTTACCGACTACTCTGTATCAAACTTGTGGCCACTACAGCTTGCCACCCACAGGCCGACGGGCAGACCAAACGTGTCAACCAGGAATTAGAGCAGTACCTTCGAATCTTCGTTGATGAATGCCAAGATGATTAGGACGAGCTCCTCCCTCTTGCAGAGTTTCAATATAACAACCATGTACACTCTGCGACCCAAGAGACACCTTTCATGTTGGACACAGGCCAACACCCTCGGATGGGATTTGAACTGAGACAGCCCAAATCCCACATGGAGACAGTGAACAAGTTCAAAGACCGTATGGAAAAATCATTAGAGGAAGCTAAGTCAGCGTTAGTCAAGGCAAAGGATGATATAGCTCGGTACTACAACCAACGCCGAATGCCAGCTCTGGAATACAAGGTGGGCGACCGAGTGTGTCTAGATACTTTGGACATTCAGACGACCCGACCATCCCCAAAACTTGCACACTGCTACCTCGGGCCATATGTCATCCAACAGAAGGTTGGACGCAACGCGTATCGCCTTCAATTACCATGGTCAATGGCTCGATTACACCCAGTGTTCAATGTCCTCAAACTCCTCCCGGCACCCGAAGACCCTATTCCTGGTTGGAAGTCCAAACCACCACCCTCACCCGAAATTGTAGATGGGGCCAAGCACTACATAGTGGAATGGATCCTTGACAGTCGGTTCCACAGAGGTCAACTACAGTCCCTGATCAAATGGGAAGGGTATGGGTACGAGGAGAACACTTGGGTTTCGGAAGCAGACGTCTCGGTCCCGGACAAAATCCAAGAGTTCTATCAAGCACACTCCGGAGCACCTCGCAGGGTTCGAGCGACAGCATTTGACACCATTATGGCTCGTGCTTCGAGGACGCAGCACTGTCAGAGGGGGCTGATGTCAGGGGACAACCTGTTTTCACCAAATCCTCCACCTTCAAGGCCCTTACACATGCGAAGCACAAGTCCGAGGTGCGGGAACCTCGGTCCGAAGCCTCCAAGTATGAACCCGAAGTCTCAGGCTTCTAGTCCAAAATCTCAGACCACCCGAGACCTCAACCACCCGAGACCTCAACCAACCTTGGGGCAAAGCCCGAATATCTGATCCGAACCCTCAGCCCAACATCCGACCTTTGTCAGGGTTGTAGCACCTTATGGGGATAGAAGAGTTCCAATATAACAACCACATACACTCTGCGACCCAAGAGACACCCTTCATGTTGGACACAGGCTGATATCCTTGGATGGGGTTCAAACCAAGGCAGTCTAAATCCCACATGGAGATGGTGAATGAGTTCAAAGACCGGATGGAGAAATCATTAGAGGAAGCCAAGTCAGCGCTAGCCAAAGCAAAGAATAATATGGCTCGGTACTACAACCAACGCCGAAACCCAGCACCTGAAGACCCCATTTCTAGTTGGAAATCCAAGCCACTACCCCTACCTGAGACTGCAGATGGGGCCAAGCACTACATAGTAGAATGAATCCTTGACAGTCAGTTCCACAGAGGCCAATTACAGTTTCTAATCAAATGGGAAGGGTATGGGTATGAGGAGAACACTTGGGTTTCAGAAGCAGACGTCCCGGCCCCAGAGAAAATTTGAGTGTTCTATCAAACACACTCCAGAGCACCTTGGAGGGTTCACTCGACAGCATTTGACACTATTATGGCTTGTGCTTCGAGGACGCAGCACTCTCGGAGGGGGCTAATGTCAGGGGACAACTTGCTTTCACCAAATCCTTCACCTCTAAGACCTTCACACATGCAAAGCACAAGTACAAAGTGTGAGAACCTTGGTCTGAAGTCTTGGGTCAAGGACCCAAAGCCTCCAATTATAAGTCTGAAGTCTCAGGCCTCTGGTCTGAAACCTCAGACCACCTGAGACCTCAACCAACCTTTGGGTGTGGCCCAAACATCTGACCCAAACACCCAGCCCGATATCCGGCCTTTGTCAGGGATGAAGCACCTTATAGGGATAGAAGTCAGACAGGGTTGACGGCATGTAGGAATGCCCCTGGTTGGGTATTAAATAGTCATATATAGTTTTTTCACTAGTAGTGGGGATCCCTAGACTTTTCTCTTTGGATTTCCCCTCTACTAGGTGAGAGTTCCCTTTACTGTATTTCCTTGTATATATATACCTTTGGATTTCCCCTCTAGGCATCTGTGAGCACTAGGAGTGTTGCCCTTACAGTTAATATGACTAAGGAAAGCCTTGGTCTAACTACAGTGGTATTTATACTATGTAGGAGTAGGAGTGGAATAGAACAATAGAGAAAGAGATGTGTGTCACAATCATGATTTATCTCTTACTTGATCCAATCATACATCTTTTCTCAAAAAGAAGTACTTGGACTATCCCCATCACTATCTCCATCTATTTCAAGGAACTCAATACCAGGGTCAATTCTATTTCTCTGCAGCTTATGGTGATAGGACATACTATCATATATGGTGACTAAATCATTTCCAACATTCAGGGTGATTATCTGAAGAAGTAACATAAGGATATTCCTACCCAAAGAGCCATGCAATTTGGAAACATGTTTCAGGAGTTATTGTTGGTCCATTAATCTTTTTTCTCATTCACCATTTTCCTACCTCTCTTGTTCTTTGTTTTCTATGACCTTCAATTAGCATACATATACCTTAACTACTTTCCAACCTTCACAGACTCTTTCCCATTTGCTACCTCTTCCAAACCATTAAGTATATAGGTAGCACATTCACATGTATGTTCTCTAGCTCAATTATTGTATGTCTACTTGTTTGCTTTACTCAAACCTACCAACTCATCATGAACTATCTTGAACAACAACTTCTCAACAACCATGCCTTTGAGTGAGTGAGTACTCTTACTTTGTTTATATTAGTTTAAACACACTTTGAAAGAATGTGAGATCATTGGCTGTGGTTGACATAGACTGCAAAGTTCATTCAATCCTTGAGATAGAATCCCTTCAGAAAATCTATCTCTTTGGAACTATGCATTTGTTTGCAAACATTCCGAAAGCCATTCACTTTTATTGTAGGACTTTGATTTACTTTCAAATATCTTTCCATTACTATTAGAAGTATTTCCAATTGATACTAACCCTATATTCATTTACACCTCTTATCATTGATAATTGAATTTTGACAATGTGGAATGAATAATAGAGAAAGATGTGAAGCATATTCACTGAGTGATAACGGGTCAAGTGACAGTGGAGATTCCAACAAACAGCCATAGTGCCATTGTTGGAGGGTAAGTGGAGCTAGTTTTTGGAACTCTTTCTTCTTCACTTTGCCACATTCATCAGGAATGTGAGGGATGGTACCATACATGAGCAGAACAAGAGTGACCCCCACACTGTTATATGCACATGCAAAGTGGAGCAGTGGAGACCCAGGATTGAGTAGTGAGTCTGTGGCAAGTGGCAGACCATTGATATACAGGGTATTGTGTTGAGATTAATTCCTAATCCCTGTGTATTGCTCAATGTATGGGTGCTTATCACATAAGCAAATGCACCAATAATCTCTGGAGATGTGGGAATCCTCTCTTTGAGAGAGCATTCACCATCTGTTCTCCTGTCTCTATGATCATCTAGGCCCCAGGATTCACCATCAACATATTGTCTGTAGCTTCTCGATGGGACATAAGACTACAAGAAGTAATGAAGGAGGGTGTGACTTATGATGTGAGGTTGGGGCTAAAGATGCGGTATGCGTCCCGAGTTCGTGGCCGTCCCTGGTTTCCTGTCCAAAAAAATTGAACTTGGCTAACGTTACCAGAAAAGGCGGCCTGGTGAACACCAAGATATGGATCTGGATATATGCGGAACGATCAATGAGCTAGACATAGCGGAGGACGACGACGCCACATACATCGTAGGCCCACCCACTACCTTGCTGTGCGTGTCGCGCTTAGACGGCGTGCCCAATGGGGCCGGCTGGGAGTCAGATACCGAGTCAGGGTAGAAGATTTTGCGCCAGAAAAGGTTTCTTGCAAGCTGCGGTAATTAGGAGAGGAGTACGATTCCTGACCATCTTCAATGTTTTCTTCAAACACGCTCAAGATAGTGTGCATGTCGGACTTGGTTGCACATGCTTCACCCAGAATAGTTGCAACAGAAGGCTGCGGAAACTGAGACTTGGAGAAAAAGGCTAACAAAGGAACATAGCAATCGTTTCTCCTGTGTGCGACCGCATATGGGTCTACACAACGGCGAGATCAGAGGACTGAGGTCCCAAGGACTCTTGCTGTGTGACATTGGCTAGTTGTCTCCTGCAGACTCTGCACTGTCAATACCAGAAGGGGTTATTGGTCAAGCCATGGTTCAGAGCCTTGTAGAGAGAGATGCCATAGAAATTACTGGGGGGGATGGGATCCATAAGTCGCAAACAGTATGTGGACAGGACGCGACTGCAACTAACAATTTCACATGGTCACTTGATCAATTTTAGCATTTGCGGAATATGCCGGGACTAATGATTGTAATTATGGGTAACTAATACTCTCTACTAAGATTACCTATTGGTTCTTCTTGATGACCGCTGAACCAGACCGTCGGGATCTAAATTCCCATGTTTGTCAGAACGGTACCCACGTCTACCAACTAGCATTCGTTGTGCTGCCTCGTCTACAATTCGTTGTAGTCCAGATATCACCTTTGGCGTCGCGGATTCATGGCGTCCTTGTTGCAAGGGCCATTCTTCCGACAGTTTTGGGCTTTGTTTCGCAAAAATTGGATCGTCTTGTCGAAGCATAAGTTGGTGAGTATCCGAAGTTTTGTGAAAACTTCGTCTGGATATTTAATTATTTGGGCAGCTCAACATCCTGCGATGTTTCGTACTTCCAGTTGGCTATGGGGTCTTCTTGGCAGTAGCGCAGGTCTTTCTCACCAGGCCTAACAACGTAAGTGTCATGGAAGAAACTAATACCACAGGTACTAAACCTCAGTTTCATATGTTGCAGTATGGTCTTGGTACACCTGCCCCCATTCCTGCCCTCGCCGATGTCTTTGACCCTACACTAGCTCTCATATGGGCAGATGGCACTAACACTTCCTCCGGCGCGCACCCTTCTCCGGCAGATGTCATGTCGCTTGTCATTCAATCACTTCGCCCGGAGCACAGATCTTCAGTACACCAAGTCGCATCCCCGGACGCGATAGCCTCTGCATGTCCACAAAATTTCAACTTCTTCTCCGAATGTTTTGCCGCGATTGCGTTCACCAACTTTCCTGTCCCGTCCATAGTCACCAGCCTACTTGTCAATGCACCTGCTCAGGTTGATCCATTGAGTGTAAACCCGAATGGGACAGAAGTAGTGCCTCCGGCTTCGTTACTTAATTACACGATTCGTGCGGATGCGGGACTGGGATTTATTGACGTCGTGAACCACGGAAGTGACTTTGAACGCAGAGTGTTGCCCTTGCAATGGGCTGTTGATTCGGTAAGTGATTGCGCTCGGTTTTGAAATGGCCGTCATATTGGTGTTTGCCTGTCAAAAAAAATCAAGAATATTCTTTTCATCGTCATCCTGTGATGGAGGAGTCCTTTTTTTCTTCTTCCATGCATTATTGGACGGCTTTGTGCTTCTTTTGACACAAAACTAAACGGGAGCTTCCCGCCTGATGACTTTACAAGTAGGCAATTATTCGGCTACAGTCAGGAATTTCGACCCCGCCTCCCACACCACTGGAATGGCCTTTTTCAATGGAGACCAATGAGGAGCAAGCATTAAGAGTTAGACTAAGTGCCACCTTATTCATTTTTGTTCTGCCTCAGATTTAACGCTTCTCCATCAGGTTATATTCGAGGTCTCCGCACTCTCCTTGTTCTCGCGCTCTTCATCAACTTCCTCGGCATCTCATACCACTTACCAGGAGCCTGCGTCACCGAAAGAAGCGCTGGCCTCACATCACACTTGCGAGCCATGGGCTTGAGGGATTTTCCACGCATCTTGTAAGCGCCTTTGTCATAGTTCTTGGTTCTTTGGTGCTTTCATTGACGAAGAACGGTCGAGAGATCATGGCATGCGTCTATTTCTCTCGCCTACCTTCCAGGCTGGATATTCACTGCTATTCTATGGCATTTCCGTATTTTCTCAGGCACTGGCGTTGGGAGTATGATCATCCTACACCTCCTGACTGGGTACGGTTCCTCACTTCATGTTCCGAAGATTTTCAACCCTTTTATTCATAAAATCTAGATTATCTCTCGGATCGTACTCGTTAGTGATCTCCCTCCCTTCCCTGCCTCCGTCTTTAGCAGCGTCAACGTCTACATTTCTGGTTATCATACTAGCAGTGCTGGCCCTGGTATTTTCGAACGCGAGCACAGGAGCCGCAACCTTGTTTGTCCTTATATTCCCGCCTTCATTCTATATCTTTGCCGTGAGGTAATGTCGCTTTTCTTCCGTTCCCGTAGAATTCTCTGAAATGGTGGCATGTTCGTAGAACTATAGCAGGCTTTGAGGTGCATCAAATCCCCACCTCTGTGTTGACCCCTGATCCAGATAACAAGTTGATTCTTTTGCCTCTTATTCTGGCTGCGCTGGTAAGTTTATATGCGTCACTCCAACACTTACCGTAGTCTCTCACACAAACTAACATCACATTGTAAAGCTTGATGTCTTCCTCTACCCTTTGCTTTCCATCTGGCTCGAACGCTATTATTACGTCGCTAAAGATCCATCCCCGTCGTCAAAAAGCCCGTGGTTTCGTCCCTGGAAATCGCACATACCTGTAAAGAATCAAGCTCTATCCGTCCATTCCACGGAATCACCTGCAATCATAATCAACCACCTCGTGAAAACATTCCACACATCGATGTTCCTGACAGTGCTTCGCCCCTGGCGCTGGTTTTCTCAACACGATGAATGCGATTCAGATACTGTCACAGCAATTGCAGACCTATCGTTCACTGTCCCACGAGGCGGAATATTTGTATTACTGGGGAGCAATGGGGCCGGGAAAAGTACGGTATTAAGTATATTAGCTGGTTTGATTGGGAGAAGTGCTGGATCTGTGGTTTTCCCTCCCGCAACTGCCACGCCAACGATTTCTGAGAAGGAATCCGGAGGTAGGACGGGATGGGAGGGTCCTAGTCTTCCCCTAAAAGGAGCCCTCGGGATTGTCCCTCAGAAGAATGTACTTTTTCCCGAGCTAACATGCTTCCAGACGATGCAGTTGTGGAGTGCTGTGAAGCGTTCCGACTACCGTTCTGGCACTTCCTTAACGAGCCAGCAGCGTGCACATGCGGAAGAGACGTCGGAGGAACTCGAACGTCTTCTTATAGAGTGTGGACTTGAAGGGAAACTGCACTCGAATGCCGGGAGTCTGAGTGGCGGCCAAAAGAGAAAGCTACAATTAGCGATTGGGCTTGTTGGAGGTTCTGAAAGTGAGTCCTCGCGTGTCTTGTTATTTGAGTGTGAACAGTGTTCATAACAATTGGATCCAGTTGTTCTTGTAGATGAGTGTACATCAGGTGTCGATCCGCTTTCGAGACGATCGATATGGAGGACTCTGACAGCCGTTAAGAATGAGCGTACCATTGTGTTCACAACTCACGTATGCAGGGCTGCTCTTCCTCCCTTGTCCTACGTTAATACCTTTCCAACAGTTTCTGGACGAAGCAGATCTTCTAGCAGATCATATCGCAATTCTCGCTGCTCCAGGTAAACTTGTTGCTGAGGGTTCTCCGGTCGCTTTGAAGTCAAGGCTAGGAAAAGGCTACACTCTTCAGATTTCCTTCGACGAAGAGAAAACGGCTCACGATACCGCGGAACTGCTGCTGCGACGAATTCAAGACATCGTGCCAGTTGCAACTTTCTCTTCTTCGTCACCCGGTGGCTCTGCGTACTGTCTACATTCCAAAGACCCTGAGGCCGTCAGTCAAGTCCTCAAGGCTCTCCAGGCTGAGAAGGAAAGTTTTGGAATCACAAGCTACGAGATACATGGGACAGCTATTGAGGATATTTTTCTGGATCTAATGGCTGTGGAGGCAGACTTAGACAGTGCCGAGACAACAAGAAAGAGTGGGCATCAAGTATCAGATACTCCATCTGTCACAGGGCATCTACATGACCATGGACTTCAGCTCACTTCCGGACGGAAGAAGAGCCCACTCGCGCAGTCACTCACCATCTGTTACAAGCGGTGCCTTATAACTCGCCATAGTTGGCTCCCTTCTGCGCTTACAGTTGCCATTGCCGTTGCAGGAGCTTGCATCCCACTATTCTTCATGAACAATCGTGCAGAGACATGCACAATTACGTTTGTTCCGGCAGTGAATATCCCACTGTACTTGGGTAATTCTCCGTACAGCAGCATACTCAACTCTCAATTACCTGGCGGCCAGGTCATCATCTCACCATCCAATCTTGTTAGTACTTTAGGCATCAGCGCTGTTCATATAGCTGTCCATTCCACCCCTGACAACGACACATTCGTAAATACCGTACAGCAGAATTTCCGAAATCTTTCCCTGGGTGGTGTATCAATGGACTTTAATACTAGGAACACACTTTTGGCGTGGGAGACAACACCGCCTGGTCTAACGGCACCTACGCTTTTGAACCTCGCGTCAAATATTTTCTATAACCAAGCCTTAAATGCATCTGGACGGGCAAGCAATCAGCCGAGCATTATTGCTGCTAACTATCAGAGTTTCCCGGCTGTAAACGCCGGGACACTAGTTGCTTTGAGATGGGTGGCCTTCTTTGGGGCAACAATGGTGAGTCTGATGACTGACTATACAGAACACAATCTCCTGAGCATTCGGTCTCCAATGCCAGGGGGTGTTCCCTGCCTTTTTCGCCATGTATGTGACATTGGAGCGTCGATCGTCTGTTCAGGCGATGCAACTATCCAATGGGTTGACAAACCCTGCCGGACTCTGGCTTGGTCACTTGCTCTTTGATGGAACAATTTGTGCTATCTTGGCGACAATCATTGTCATTGTCTTCACAGTTGCTTCCAATCAATTCCACGGCCTTGGGTATTTTGTAAGCTTCCCATGATTCTATGCTGAAGAAATTAGTGGTAACATCGTGCAGTGGCTTGTGCTCGTGCTATACGGATTGGCATCGGCACTCTTCTCGTATTGTATTTCCCTCTTCGCCGCTTCGCCTCTTGCTGCGTTTGCTGCTGCTGCAGGTTATCAAGTTGTCATGTTCATTGTAAGTATTGCTGTTCACAAATTCAGACCCGCACACTTTACCCTTTTTAGCTCTACTTGGCGGGGTACTTATTGACAATAACGTACGCAAAGAACTCAAAAGCTGCGGGGATCATTACCATCATCAGTTCGTTTCTTATTACGACTCCGCGCTGGAGGACTCATGAGAACTTTAGATTTCACTGTTTCTCTGTGTTCACCTGTTGCCAGTGTGGTACATCTCGATGCTTGACTTGTTTTGGCAATAACTGACTCTTGAATAGCTCAGAGCCGCACTCGTTTCAGTAAACCTGTTTTCTCTCTTATGTGACAATGGCCAACTCTCGGTTGCTTCGCTTGGTGGTATAATGAAATACGGAGGACCTATTGTATATCTCATTGTAGAATGTCTTGCTCTTTTTGGCGTCCTGGTATACGTTGACTCTGGGTCTGTACTCCCGCGTTGGCTTCAGTTCACACGACCTCCTACCCGAGGGATGGACGAAGCAAATGAAGACCGTCTTGCAGTAAAGGACGTGACAGAGGAAACCCGGACAGTAGAAACTTCAGATGTAGACCTTCTACGTGTCTTGCATGTATCCAAGGTCTTCGATCGCTCTCCTTCAAAGGCAGTAGACAATGTCAGTTTCGGTGTATCACGAGACACGGTGTTTGCAATGCTGGGACCTAATGGCGCTGGTGAGCTGATACCTGTAATCTGATCCAAGTCTCACTTGTGATTTGCGTCCTAGGCAAGACAACCACCTTTAATATCATTCGCGGAGATATATATCCGGATTCAGGGGATGTCTTCATTAACGGAACTTCAATCATTGCGCACCCCAATACGGCACGGCTCTCTTTGGGTGTTTGTCCACAATTCACAGCTATTGACCCACAACTCACTGTTCGGCAACACCTCACCTTGTACGGTCTGCTCAAAGGACTCCGGAAAGGACCAGAATTACGACAGAATGTGGAGGCGCTTTTACGAGCTACAACGTTAAGTGAATACGCCGATAGACTAGCCAATAAACTGTCTGGGGGCAACCAACGAAAACTGTCATTTGCGATTGCACTCATTGGTCAGTATTGTCACAATTGAAATCAATTCCTAGTGATTGAATTGTACCAGGAAACCCCGCGGTGATCCTTATCGACGAATATTCTACCGGGATCGATGCTGCTACCAAACGTAGCATGTGGATCACGTTTCGCCGCATGGCCATTGGCAAGGCCGTACTTATCACAACGCGTCGGTCTTTGCTTCGTTCTCGAAACAGAATGTTAAATCCTTCTACAGACTCCATGGAAGAAGCTGCGGCTTTGGCTAATAAAGTTGGGATCCTGGCCGGTCGAATGCTCAGTGAGTATCATGGCAATGTCATGTAACGGCCACTTTATCTGCTGTCTCCGTAGCTATCGGCACAACTGAGGCGTTGGCTGGGCGCTATGCACTTTACGAGGTCCACTTCCCAGCACGAACCCGTGAGGATGTCGTCAAAGCCCAACAACTTATGAGAAGGATACCTGGCTCTCGTATGGCGGATGACGTGGCCACCCGGTTCGAAGTACCCATTCGGACAGATCTCTCGACTCGACTCGAAAACACAGAACAACAATCCTTGACGTCGGAATCAAGCCTTTCCTTAGCCCAGCTCTTTGAGACTTTGAGCACGCAGAATGACTTTCCAGAGTACACCGTAGAACGTATCAGCCTAGAGAGCGTGTTTCTCAAGGTGATTCGAGAGCATAATATCCAGGAGGAGGACGCTATTGCACAGCTGAGGCAACGTTCTAAGAGGAGCGCATGGTCGAGAGTTTGTTAGATGACTCGGTAACTTGGTCAATGTTTTCTATGCACGAACAGCGTATGTACCACCATGTATTCCACCACGGACCTCCCTGTTCCAGCCAATAACGACGTACACCATGCCGCAGCGAGAATGACGGACTGAGTCAGAGCCAGAGCCAGATTCTTTCTTCCAAGGCTCTCCACATGGATCAGCTATACATCACTTGTCCCAGTGATCAGATCTCGACGCAGAAACAAGGTGGGAGTCTGACACAGGGATGCGCAGCTAGCGATAACCCACAGTGTTTCTGTAGACAAGACTAAGGATAGGCATGTCGGGGGGTGAAGTCGAAACTTATTTTGTATGTAGACAAAACGCAGTCAGCCATCTTCATGTCTACAGGGAACGACGCGAGTCGACTCCTCGTCAGTGCCTTGAGAAAGCAAGTCCTTGAAGTGGAGACACCCGGGGCTCCACGAAGGGAAAAGGAAACGCCGAGAGGATGCTATCTCTTGGAGGGTAGAAATGTATTGCCTCTAACTCCTGAAGCACCTATATTCCATCCATCCTCGTAGAGGGTGTGGGTGTTGAAGACTGAAACTGATAACTGAGACAGTAAACATGTCTCAGTTGCAATGGCACACAGCGCGGGGACAGATCACCGTGCTCTCGCTTCGCATGCTCGAGCGATATCTAGTCTTTTTCATCCACCCGTAACACCTCAGTCCGTTCTACAGACACCCTCTAAGGTGTTCGTTGAGCCTCCAACTAATGACATCCCTTGTGACTAAGATCGGCATGTACGAAATCTCACTGCGCAACTTCAATGGAAGCCGAGCATGGAAAGCTGCAAAACTCAGCCGTGCAGAAAAGGTATCTCAAAGTGACGTGCCCAGTACTGGTCGAAAATCTTTGACACTGGAGAATGCATATGGTTTCGTCAGAGACATTTTTGAGCAGACGCCACCAGTGGACAGGCCTTTCGTAATTGGAGGTAGGACTTGATGCGGCCAAGGTGATCAGTAGCCAGTCATGATATCGGTGCAAGATTCAAGGGTGACACCTGGGACTTTCTCCAGTTGAACGCAACGCAATGCCTCTAAAACATTCTGTTGGCTACCCTTGACCGAATCTGGTGACTCCGCATCCATCGAGCCTAAACTGCACGGGATGGATCCATGAAGCAATTACAGCCAAGAAGAGCCAAGAAGGTGGGGCCGAAGATAACTAATATGCTGGAAATGACAACGCAGAGAAGAAACAAAACCTTTTTGAACTCTGCATATTTTTACATTAGGGGCACGGTCGTTGCCTTGAACGCCTGGTGCGCAATTGTTCAAGGAGAGAAATAAGGCGATTGAGTGGCGGGTTGGCACAGGTATTTACACCAATATATTACTCCCACGACAACTTTTGAACGCGGCGAGATCGAGCCCTACCGCAAAGGTGAACAGAAGTGAAAACCTAAATGATTCATATTCCGTCAAACGAATATCTTAATTTTTGAATACTCGCTGATTTTTGAGAGTTGCTTGTTATAGACCGCTGGAACGACCTCGAAACCTTCGCCACTGATTGAATCCAATACCTTTGTATGACATGCTCGGAAGATCCTTCCACTGCTATCCACCTCTCCAGAAGACAAGCATTGGGAGGGTGTGCCTTTAGGGTTATTTTTCCATGTAAATCACGGAACGGTTATACACGCAACGTGTGACGGCTACAGCTTGGTCCTATTATCCTTCTGACATAGGTTATCATGACTGTCCGTCCAATACTACAAAGTTATCCTGCTCGGTTGAGCCTAACCCTAACCCTAAGTGACCTAAACACTAGCTGCTTTAACCCCCACATCACCATCACCACCCAAATCCCACTGCAGAAACCCCTGGATTCTTGGAATGGATTCTGCTGATGCAAGTCTTCGTCACACGAAACCCATCAGTACTTCATTCTGAAAGAATTCGCACGATGCACTTCTACGCTTTTTACTTGTCTCATTGAAGTCCGCTTGACAGATGCACCGATGCTGAGGACAGAGTTATGAACCAATTAGTTTTGAAGCCGTTTTGAGTCCTGGGAGTCGCATCTGCACGCCCCTTAATACACCATAAGTTCATCCTAACCTGGCTGTTCCTTCCCAAATCTCATGATCAATGAGGCTGCGATTCAGACATCTGGAACACAGTTAATGATGATGGGCTGGTGTTCGGATTGGGTTGGGTTCGACTCGCACGCTTTTGAGAGGGTTTACTCACAGATTGTAAATGGTCGACGCTCGAACCCGCTGTGCCCAATCCTGAGAGGCGTATTAGATCTTTTCTTCCAAAGAAAAAGGCTGTTCTGAGAATGGCGTTACGTCTCCTCTTCAGACCATCAAACCCCCGTCAGATAACGTTTCAAAAGTTCTGTCAGCTGAGTACGCAGAAATGTACGAGTTCATCTGACATAAGTTGATGCCGTAACGTCTTCAAGGGACATTGCTCTAGCAATCACACTAAGTCGTCTAGTATCTCTGGCATGCACAAAACACGTAGAAAGTTAAACTTGGCAATGGAAAACGATGCATGAATTAATTGCTCTGTCATAGGACCACCAAGTCTCCATGACATGAATGACACCAAAATACATGTGACTCGTCTAAGAACTGAGGCGGCCGCTTCCCCTTAATACCCAACAACTCCGAGTGTGATCGCGACTGAATGTATGAATCAGAGACCACAGAACGTGGACTCTCTTCAGAGGCCTTCCGTGGTGTGTGTTCGCCACCCTTGCCCTTCTCCGCAGCCTCGTCTGCCTCTGCAATAGCTACATTCGACAAGCCACGTGTCAGTGACGACCGTGGCGATCCCATGAGTGACAAAAGTGACGCAGATGACGACGAATGCTGTAGAGCCGCTGCTCGCTCGCTCTCAATGCGTGCTTTCAGCATGCTCAGACTATCTTTCCGCTTGCGGCGCGTCGCAGCGGAGAGGTTGGCGTCGTACACTGCACGTGGTACAATAGCTGGCCTGAGCGACGATGGTGTGTGCGGGCGCGTGGAGCTGAGCGAGTGTCGTCGCGAGTCTTCGCTTCCACCGTAAAATGAGGAGCCCCGTGGGAAGGGTGGCGTCGAACGCCGCTCTGAAGCATCAGCTATGCTCTGTGCACGGAGCTGTGTGATCTCAGCTTCCAGTGCAGTCACACGCCGCTGGAACGTATGAGCTGTTGCCTGTGCCTCGAACACTTCCGTCTCCAAGGATCGGATGCGCGAGTGCGCCGTGGACAGGCCGAGGGCATGCTGCTGCCGCACGGCACTCAGCATCTCCTGGTTCAGGCTCTGCTGACGCTCGTGATGATGATGCGGTAGCTTGGGACTTGATGACGACGACGACGAGGGAGCATCTTCGCGCAACCTCATGAGTTCATCCTCTCGCAGTGCAAGCTGGTCACGAAGCGATTCGATCTCTGCCTGTGCGCGCTCCACAATAGCAATTGCGTCATCTTCCTTCTGGCGCTGCGCATTTAGTTCACTCATGGCTGCTGCCGCCTCCGCCGCACGTGAGTCGGCTTCAGTCTTCCAACGATTCTGATCTTGCTCCTTCGCGGACATGGCAGCCCGCTGTTCTTCCCGCTCCTTCTCCAGCTGCATCCCATGCGACTTGGCGTTCTCCAAGTCTCGCATTACCGATGCATATGCATCATGAATCTCCTGCAGATCCACTCGATGTTTTTCTTCCTCAGATCGCCTCTCTCCCTCCACTGCCTCCAGGCGCACCCTCACGTCTTCTTCAGCCGCCGCACGCTCCGCGACCTGCGCCTCGAGCGCCCCGACATTCATCTCCAAAGCACGCACCTTCCTCTCCCCGTCCCATATCCGTTCCTCAGCTTCGGCATTCCTATTACTCAGCTCTACAACCTTGGGACGCACTTCCTCTAGCTGCGCTAGGAGCCCCGAGTTCTCTGTCTGTAGACTGCGCTGTGCCTGCTCCGCATCTTCGGCCCGACGCTGCGCAGAGGAAACCTCGCCATGAGCGGCATGGAGCTGACGCGCATGCGACGCGAGTTCCGACGATGTGTGAGCAAGTTGCTGCTGAACAATTGCGAGGGTCGATTCATTGCTGGCCAGCTGGTTCTCTAGACGGACACCAGCACGCTCTCTATCTTCAAGAGACGAGGAAAGCGTCGTAAGCTCATGTCGCGCCGATCCAAGCTCTTGCTCCAGCACAGTATATCGCTGTGCCCATTCTGCCTCACGTGAAGTGAGCGAGGTAAGTTCTTGTGCAAGCGACTCGCGCTCTTGCACGCTCGACACGTGATTCTAGTCGTTGGAGAGAATGTCAGGGGGAGTGACGCAGGCAACGAGCAACACACCGTACTGTACCTGCTTAACTTTTGTTAGCTGAAACTCGAGTTCCTCTGTGCGGTCCTGTGTAGCTTTTAAACTTCTCTCCAAAGTCTCAACCCTATCATCAGCCTCAACCTGCTCCTTAAGAGCCCTAAGTTCCCGTTCCCGGTTCTCCAGCTGCGTCCGTAGCTCTCCTGCCGTGCGCTTAACAAGATCGAATTCATGGCCCTATCATAAAATATCAGTGTATGCATACACACGTCGTTACGAAGAGTTCACCTGTTCGCGATATTTTTCGTGAGCTTCCCTCTCCTGACGCTCTGCCTCATCCAGTCGTCCAGTAAGGGTGCTAGCCTGTTCCTCCGCATGCCCCAAGCGAGCTGTAAGGCTCTCCATCTTCCCCCGTTCGTCCTCCAGCATCGCCTCGGTCTCAGAATACCCTGTAAAGTGCTAAGACTGTGTTTATAACCAATGGCTGTGCATACATACTGGTCTGGAGCTCCTCAAGCCTCGTCAACTGTGCCGCAAGCGATGCCTTCTCGTTAACGAGAAGAGAGATCGTCTGCTGCTGATTCGAGACTAGCGTGCGCATCTCCTCAGCTGCAGCGTCCGCATTTCCATTATTACTCAAAGACGTGTTATTCAGTTCCAACGCTAATGCAGATGACGGCGGAGACGACACAGGTGGAGGCGAAACTGGGAGTTTGGAAGGACTCAATCTGCAGGACAGACCATTATCGTTAGCTTAAATCACTCCAGACTTGGGAGTCAGAACCAACGACGTACACGCCAAACTCGCCAAAATCTATTATGACCCTAGCACCACCACCATCAGCCTTGTCAGGCGTTGTTCCTCCAAAGAGGAGGGAAGCGTCCTTGTGTTCCGGAGAGCGCGTCGCCGTTATCAAGGGACTGCCGGGTAGTTTCGGTGGCGGTGAGAGGGGGGCATTACGCGCTGCGCCGCCGGGAGGAGTTGGGGATGGCGACGAAGAAATACCAGCTTTCTGCTGCTGCTGCCGCTTTTTGAGCTATATGAAAAGTTGGGCAAACCGCATGAGGAAATTCTGTATATGGGAAGCGTGATATAGCGTGATATGGGAAGACTTACCATCGCTTTCGCACGAGCAGCCTTCGCAGCTCGCTCTGCATCGTCTGCCATGGTGTGTTTGTGAGCGAGTATCCAGATACCCGAAGGCACTAGGCTTTTGATTCCGTGCCGCCTAATTACACCTCTCATACTAACTTGAGGTAGAGGGAAAATGGGCCGACAAATTTATTTAACATCACATAAAACAGCAACATCCAAGAGAGAGAAATGGTTCGAGAGCGGCCACGGTAGTGCATATCAAACTATATATAACAGGTAAGGGCAAAGCACAAAAAAAAGATCGAAACTGCGGAGCAGGGGAAAGAGATGGGGCGCGACGTGGTATCGTGTGGAACTGACTGGAAGGACTGTGGAGGAAAGGTGGCGTAGGTGGCGTACGGTGAGAGTGAGTGAAAATAATGCATGTAAGATAGGGGCAATGAAGAGCGACCTGAACACTATGCCCAAACCTGCAGCAGCGTGAGTAAATCGCAAAAGTATAAACCATAATGCGCGCACTTTGAGAGTAGAGTCCCAGCTACCAGTGCACAATGCCATGCCGTCAGCAGAGACACCGAGACAGCTTACGCGGTTTTCATGACCAGTAAGAACACCAACACGCTCTCCCTTGAGTGTATCCCAGACGTTGCACGTCCAGTCGTCATAACCACCGAAAAGGATACGGCCAGAAACGGAGAAAGCAACGGAAGTGATACCGCACAGAATGTTGTCGTGTGTAAACGCATTCAGTTCACGATCGGCGCGGATATCGAACAAGCGACAGGAAGCATCATCGGAGCCTGTCGCGAAGGCATCCCCGTTCGGGAAAAAGCTATTGAAGGCGTGAGAATAGACAGACAGAGGCGTACGTAACCTATTCACCTAACAGCGTTGATGTCTGACTCGTGACCGACGAATGTTTGCGTGGCTTTTCCGCTGCGAATGTCCCACAACTTGGCTGTGGCGTCACAGGCGCCAGAGACGAAGGTGTTTTGGCCAGGGGCAAGAGACAGGCTAGACAGCCAGCAGTCAGCCAACCGTAACAGAGGCAAAATGTAGACTGCCAGCAAATAACACACCTCATGACGTCCCCAGTGTGGTCGCTGAACTCCATGACCCTGACACCAGCTTCAATGTCCCACAACATACAGGTCATGTCACCACTGCTAGTGACTATTTGTCGGTCGTTGATAAATCGGCAGCATGAAAGATAGCCAGAATGGGCGCTGAGCTCTCGCGCGCCATTGACGCGGCCGCCGTCTGGCCTGCGGAGATTATAGATGGAGCAGATATTGTCAAGACCACCGCAAGCGACAAAGTTGCCTGAAGGTGCATATGCGCAGGTCATGACCCACGATGAGCGGAGGGGGATGGCGTGGACTTTGTTAGTAGTATACGCGTCCCAGACGATAAGCTTGCCGTCCTGGGAGGCGGAAACGAGGTGCCGTCGATCCTGGGACCAGTGCATGGCATAGATCTTTGCGAGATGGCCACGAAGAGATCGACGGGGCTTCATAACTATCCTGGGAAGAGGGTCAACCTCTGCAGCCATAGCACGCACTTGGGAAACGGTAGATCAGCCGACGGGTAAAAGAGCAGGGATACAAGTGATGTGGCGTACGACTTGTGTCAGCTGACGACTCGCGCTTGGCACGGATGCGCTCCTTCAGGGTCTCAGCCTCCCTGCGTGCCGCTGCAATGCGCTCTTGGATGTCTGTTTGGTTTTGAGACATGGATGATATAGTTTTGTGTGGGGCGGAGAGCAAGAGGGGCGCTGCGGATGCTAGTTGTGAGCGACATGATTGCAGAGGGTTGGAAGGGACTTACATGAGGAGAGATATGTGAAGAAAGAAAACTAGAAAAGGATTGTCAACGAGGGAAAGAGGACGAGAGGAAGGAAGAGTGGGAAATCAAGGCGCTATGGGTGCCCTCGGGAACAACCGCAATCAACCGACAGCCTCTGCCAGCGGAGTTTGAAACACTCTGTCCCACCTTGTAGAAAAACTTCTCTACCCATGCACGACAATGTTCCCACCTTCTGCAGTTGCAAGATATCTCAACGGTGGGAGAATCCCACTTCGCCATGGGTGTGTGATAGCATGAGCACTTTCCTGTGCGCAGCCTCTCTGCCACTGAGTTATTTAACAAGTCTCGATGTCAATGTCATTAGTATGTCAAGTAGGAATCACCCATCCAAACATTTTCCGCTGTTATAAGGTCAGAATGGCAAGTCCATCATGGATGTGATCACTCTGGCCAAAATTTTGCAACTCTCCCTGTGTCCAACCTCCTCATATCCCCACTAGTTCATTCAACAATCACAATGAACTCTTCTTCCTCTCGTCTCTCACGGATTCTATGGGCTATCCGTCATCAAAGTCTCATACAAATACCCAACTAGAGCAACCTGTTCTGCGAATGGAACCAACCCCACCTTTCTCCGAGATATCTATACCCCCGGGATGCTGAGAGTATGAATACCAACACTTCCTCAATTACTGCCCTCGTACGATGTCTCCCTCCGTGGACGAGGTACTAACATGGGTACAGGGCTCCGAGCTGGATTAGGAGAATGTTCCGAATTCAGAGGACTATTAGGTCAACCCCACCCTGTCATGACGAATGCTGACAGGATTTGGTTCAGTCACTTGAGAGAATAGCTTGTGCTGTGTTTGACGATGATTTCCGTGGCTTGTATGGACAACGAACTGCTGCTGTTTCATTGGCAAGAGTGTCAATTATCCGTCCGAGAGACAAGAATCCTCATGCCAAGGTCGGGCAATTATTGTACTATTCTATTCTTTACACTTTTAATAAACTTATGATTCACAATCAGCCACAAGTGTTCTAGTTCCTACTCACCGAGGGTCTATCCGGGCAACCTCCGCCGCAGTCTCCTCGCGTTTCAGGTCAGGCGAGGGGTCACCGCCACTGTAGTAGGTTGAATTGACATCCATCTTCCATTTCTTTCAGCACGGCCCACGTAGATGAGGAGAGGCGAAGAGAAGCCAAGTCATACATCATGTCTCTCACTTTCCCTCTGCGTGACCTGTTTCAAGTCGACAAGTCGAGGACGATCGATGCCGGTAATCGTCAAACTTGAGTTTTGTTTTGTGGTCCAGAGCCGCCCGCAGCACCAACCTCGCGGACATCCCCAAAATCTTTTCAATGTGGGGATCGCAAACCTTTCTCGTCGATACCAGGATCACGATCAATTACCTAGTTTGTGCCAAGGGAGAAGAAACCACGCAGTCAATACACCATAATTTTATTGTTTCTTTTTAGAGTATTAGCTACTCATAATTGTTAGGGTGTGACAATTTTTTTATTTTCATATAATATAAGCGCGTTAACTATTCCCACGACACCCTGTGACAACCGCTGTTTGCTGCTGGACATCCCTAGTGTGACAACAAGATACATTGTTTTAGCAGATCAATTACAAAAAAGTATTTGTATTTTAGAAATCTCCAAGGAGCTGGAAACCCAAAGTGAGCTAATGAGCTTGACATGTAATATGGTAACAGTGAGGTAGATTAATTGGGTTGATTAGTTGATATTAGACCTGGAGACCTATTTGCTCTACATCGACTACACTCATCTCTTTGAAGGTGATGAATTTCTTGCATGTGGCATCTCAGATCAATATTATGGCTTGCTTGGATACATTTGTTGGGGACTTCTCAACCTGGTGAGAGGCTTCAAGGGCACTTAGGTCTACCAAAAGGCAACACCCAGCACAACATTTGCTGCTGGTCTGCAGACGTGGGAATTCAGGATTACGTTCTAACGTCTCCCATTGGTGTGTGTGATACAGGAGCTTCGCACCGGGGGAAACAGGAAGATTGATGAGGTTGGTGGAATAGTGACATCTCCCAGTGAAGTACGAGCGGAATTGGTATATGGCAGTTTGTGTACGCAGAGTGGGGAGGAACTGTGAATGAAGTGGATCAAATATTGGGGGGTCAGTATAAAGTTTTTATTCGTTTTAGAGCATGCATATTATTTCTCCATTCATGGCGGCGAAATTTGTGGGCAACCTCCAGCAATAGCTAGCTTTGTGTGTGTGTGGTCCTCTATGCTGGCACAAGATGAGTATCTCCTCTTTTCGTTATCCAAGATAAATTATATCGTGGAGTGGGCAGCAGTCCGAACCAGCCTCCACGAGAGTCACATCAATGAAATCGGTTATTTACCTCGACCAGCCCCCGATATAACACTCCCTTCTGTGCCCGCCCTCGTGCTAAGATTCCTTGTTTATCGAATCCCATCTCGCACAACGTCTATCGGTTTCTCTGAAAACAGGAGCGATCTCGTAGGCGCGGATGGTCAATGACAAGATACGGTATTTCTAGACGATTATGAAAGGGTCGACGCCACTGCGGGAAAAGATGGCAAGTCCCCCGTATCGTCCCCTGAGAATGTATATATTAGTATGGGGGATGAGGTCAAATGGTCATCTGATGGGGTTGATAGCTGGGTTATATGGTTCCACTACGGCTAAATGGAAAGATTGCTAGTTGAAGTCTGCTATGCGGAGATGCTGAGGAAGCCCATGTTAATGTTATTGTTCCGAGATTATAACGCAAGGTTTCCTACCATCAGTCTCCTTTTGTTTGCCACATAAGTGAGGTCCTCGCAAGATGGATGGAAAAGATTAGCCAAGGCGTCAGTTGGCATGCTCTGGATGTCAATGTTCAAAAGCCCTTTGAAGTTTCCCCCACTA
The DNA here is from genome assembly GCA_003314545.1 of Ramaria sp. MG151. NCBI lineage: Eukaryota > Fungi > Basidiomycota > Agaricomycetes > Gomphales > Gomphaceae > Ramaria > Ramaria sp. MG151. The sequence goes on along the minus strand of QMFG01000665.1, from coordinate 12,107 downwards.
TCAGGGGTCGCCTTTGCTTCCCATGCGTGTTCTGAAGATGTAATGCTAGGACCGCTAAGAGGGGATAGAATAAGCGGTTAGCTTGGATACCTCTTGGAGATGGGTATACGATGCTGGTACACCGTTGGGAAGGATTACGAGCTTGAGGTTGTTGATTCCGAAGTGGACTTGGATGATCGATGTTAGTAAAATATTCTCTGTCAGATGGGTCATCGCGGACAGGATGAGTTGAACTTGGTAGAAGTCGACGCTGTTGATGGTATTTTATGGTTGTGATTCAATGGAAAGCATAAAGGGTTAAGCAGGACTGAGTCATCACCCGGCTCCCAAAAGGTGTGTACCTGATCGTTCTTTTTACGACCATACAAGATAGACAGTATTCCATCGAAAGGTGCACACGGGAGGGAAAATACTGCATATTCAAACAGCCTCTCGTGATGTTCCCTTTCTCGATATTCAGTTCACGATGATCAACCGAGTCACGAACAGATCACATGTGGTCGAGATATTTGGGTATATTGTGACGAAGATGACTTGGGTGGTGTACGGGTTGATAGCCTTCCAACCGTCCCTTGGTAATGCTTCGGTGCGCCGGCCTGAGAGGGATCATGACATCCTGGCTAAGGGTGTATTGACAATGCCTTGCACATGGGCGCTAATGACATCTCAGCCCATGCCTTATTGATAATTCTCGCAGATATTGGAACTAAGTTCAAGTATTGTTGGTCATCTCAGCCTTCGAGCACAACTGACTTGCTCTGTTATCCTACAGGCGCAATATTTGTGGTCGTTGCAACTCATATAGACATAGCCACCGAGTCGCGTCAAACTCCGCAGCTGCAAGGCTGTGGTTGTGCCTCGGCAACCTCCATGAGGCAAATGCACAGCTACTGCGCTGGGCCAAGCACACTTGGAAAATCTTTTGCTTAAATACGGGTCCTGTCACCAGAAAGAGGCCCCATCCATACGAATTTCTTGCCACGACCGTTTCCTTCACCTTACGTTAGCCATGCAACTTCGTTCTGCTTTCCTAATTTCTGCCCTCTTCTTTTCTTCCTCGTGCGTCACCGCAGCGCAACAGTGTATGTCATTGTTTCATCCAATACCTGCGTTCTTATACTGACTTGATCGCATCAGCCGACCTCAACACCGTCGTAGGGGATATTACTTCTGGAGGTGATATTGAGCTTTCCCCAGAAAATTGTGTGCACGCTCACGTTCACCGCTAGCTGGCTCGATTGCGAGCGATGTAACTTCTGCTGCGGCAAGTATAGAAACGGCAGCAACATCTGTCGCTGCCAGTTTAGAAACCAGCGCAACATCTGTCGCTGCCAGTTTAGAAACCGCCGCAACATCTGTCGCTGCCAGTTTAGAAACCGCCGCAACATCTGTCGCTGCCAGTTTAGAAACCGCTGCAACGTCTTTCGCTTCTAGTTTAGCAAGTAAGGCACCATCTGTCGCCAGTGATGTGAGAGGTATCTTTGAGACTGTAACAAGTACGTTTGTTTAACCTGTGCCGCATACCGATGCTCATCAACACCTCATAAAGGCGTTGCTGGATCCCTTGTGACTATCGTTACCTCTTCAGGCGGGGAGGCCTTTACAGTGGCATCCAGCGACGCTTCCGCAGCAGCTGCGAATGCTACCAGCTACTTCCAGGCTGCCGCCGCCGCCGCTGCCACCACGACCTCCACAACCTCTGCCTCCTCCGCAACCCAGTCGGTTTTTTCCTCTTTGCACTTTGCTTCTGTTTCACTCATACTCTTTCCTAGTTCAAATGCCGCCTCGCATGTGGGTGAAGTGGGTGGGTTCTCTGCACCATTCTTTGTGACGGTTCTTGCTGGAATGTCCTTCGGAGTTTTGGCCATTCTATAGGAAAATAAAAAAAAAGTGGACTTTGTTTAGGTGTAAATTGGACGCTCTCCGACAAAGACTTTTTTAGCTGTGTCAATTCCAGTCTAATCTAATTTGTTTTCTTGGATGGAGTGTGATGCCGCTTTATGACGCTGGTTCCATCTTTCGCGCTCAAAACTTGTATGACCCTCGCAGGGCCATAGAGACATAAGTAAATGATGATGATATTTTTAATTGTTGTAAGAGGCATATCTGAGTTATATATGGGAGCAATAGTTAATGTGCGAAGAAGATATGTTGAAGACAGTTATTTATTTTATTTTTTCGACGATTTCCTCATTCTCTGCACTCATTGCCAGTGCCGCCCACCTGCACTAATTTCAGAAAATAGTAACTTTTTCTAAATTCAATGATTTCTTCATTTTCTGCTCTTATTGCCAGTACTGGCCACCTGCACTAATTTTGGGGAATCAATCACATGAGAATCCAATGATTCCTCAACCCAGAAGATTATTCTGATCTTGACCCATCAGCCTACCAAAACATCAATGCACTAATCTATCCAGAGATCTGTTATTACAGATAAGATTTTAGCTATTTTTAAATAAAAAGAACAATAGCCGCTTTAAATCAGTGCTTGCTGGCATGTACATTTTCCTTCTGTTTTGTACTGTCATTTTTCTCCTTTTCCCCTCATCAAACATGTGGGATAGCTGATATTAACCCTAACCCTATGCCTCAATCTATGATGGCAATACCAGCTATGTCATATAAATAGCAATTGGCACCGAAAGTATGATATATTAATTGATAGCCGGCCTACCGGAAGCGATGAGGAATCGAAACAGCATTTAACCAACCACAGGCAATAACTGCTACTGCCATACTCGCACTCGCAGGCAGGCCTATTCACTCAAATCCCAAGTTACAGATTTACAAGCGCTGAATGTCTTGGTTAAAGTCGAAACAACCGTTGACTATGCTATTTGCTTTCCTGAGCATCGTTAGCGGAGAGGGTGTACAGTGTCACCGGTATCTTCAGACCTCCCGGACTCTGTGATTCCTTGGAACTTGACCTCACTCACACCACATGTGTCAGTTGTGTCCCCCATTTCAGCAGCTCCCCGCAAATTTAAAATCAAACGTGAACCCTGACATTTTACATATCAGATGAGCGTTATGGGGGTAGGATACCCACTCACGCAAAGTCCTAGTACCGAATAATTCCAACTAGATATGTAGTATCGGTTATTCGCGTTCACAAAACAAAACCTATTGATGACTTACGTGACGGCAATTTGACTATTAGGAGGGGGGCGGTACCATGATATCATGGTCCATAGAGATACCGCTGCCATACGAGACAATCACTATAGAGTAATATGTCATCAGGGAAAGGCGCGAAGCTTACCAAATGTTGCCACAAAAGCCCATGTGTGATCCCTCAAGAATGTTTTAAGGAGAGGGGGACAAGGTGATTGATCCATCTTGTCTTTGAGATATTTGATCATCGTGAAGATTGTCACAACACTATGCGTGACAAGAGGCAGGATCCTTTACAAGGATGGAGTTTTAACGTCATAATCCGATGTATAGACTGGGCAGATGACGACACACCAAAAGGAGGAAAACTTGAGTGGAAGGGAGGGTCCATAACAGGAACCAGCATGGAACACAGGAGAATCATTGGGCAAAAACCGAGCTTGTGGAAGCGAGGCTGCAACCATGCCCACAACTGCAGACAGGTTCCCAGCTAGGAGGAAGAGTAAAAATGCAAGTAAAGCCTTATTTCTTCCGTAGTATGCGAACACTGCACATGAAAAGGTTAGCCGTTGTATGGAGAGTTAATCAGAACATGGGTAACCTCGCGCGACGAGTAATATCTCGACGTCCAAGAACAACATTTGGCCGGTGAGTATTTGAACCCATTGCCACAGCTTACATTCTGGTTGTGATAATAGCACCACTCCAAAGACGTTTGAGCAAAATACAAGGTGGATCCTAGAGGGAGGTTAGGTGTAGGATAGACAAGACAAGACAGACACGTGCAGTCTGATCCCGACCGTTAAGTAGCGATTGAAGTAAAATAGTACGCTGACCCATGTAAACTTCTGCCTAGTCGATGATATAAACTATGAGCTTCAGGTAGTAATTAGGAATGGAGAATATAACCTCCAGATCAAGTCGACCTAAGGAGGGTTAATAGCGGACAACTTCCGAGGTAATAGAAGGGACTCACTTCGTCCCCAAATGTTATAATGTGGTCATAGAGGACGAAAACGGTGGCAGCGACTTCAGGTCGAGAACGTTGTGTAGGTCGTGAGAAGGACGTCATCCATTAAATTCCCGCTCACCGACGTTGCATGTACTAACAAAGGAAGGAGTATCACCTACACCCTCTGACATCTCTTAAGATGCTGCTCAATGTACGCAAGATCGAAGGGTGGTTTAATGGGAGGGCGAAAACAGAGGTTGGATCTTTCTTATAAGGAACCCTAATTGACCGTGTATATTCTGTGCCAATTGAGGCGAAATTGCTGCGATGACAGCAGCCCATATCAATCTTCTGCTGGGATGTTGACAGGCTACCGTGGGAACAATATTTGTTAGAATCTTCACAATTACCACTTGTGGAAGTGGGCCGATGCTTTGTACGGCAGGACTGATCCCCCCCCCTCTTTTTTTTTCCACAGATGTTGGTATAGGTAGTATACCTAGTAACCAACCCTAATATCTTCTGACAATCTCTTCTTTATTAAATTTTTCTTGAAACTATACTAACATTCACTTTATGAATTCTCAAAACTTTTCCTTATTTTCTTAGCTCACACTAATTATTCTCTTATTTTCTCTTTACACTGACCTGACATTTTTGCTTCCAAGCCAAGTAGTTGGTTTTGGGTGCCTTTGGCATTACTGGTAGCAGCACATGAATTTTCACCATGTGATCAAAGGCAGCCAATTGTAGGGTAAATGCAAGTGATACAGCTTACCACAATCTTCCCCCTCAGTTTGAACAGTCACTGAAGATATTACATATAGTGCAAAGACTGAAAAAGCTATAGTTGTTGATTTAGGTAGCTACAAGCAATATGACAGCTTGAATAGTCACCAAGGAGTTGTTAATTTAGAGAACTTGTCAATCCTAATCCTACTGCCACCAGAAGAGTGTCTAGCTATTGTTCTGAATTCCTACAACAGACCCTTTTGAGTGTCTTTTTTTATTTAATAGGAAGTTGTTTATTAAATATCAACACATGACTTTTATGATGTCCTACCTTGATGATAATACTATAATAAGGAGTAGTCTTATAATAGCATATGAAGATGTAGGATATATCCATGGACAACACTGATGCCAAATCAGAAAGATGGAGTTATATAGTGTATATTATAGAAAAGTGGCATATCTATTGCTAGAAATAAATGAAGCTGGCCATCACATCATGAGCTAATATATTAGATTACTTAGAAACCAATAGGTAACTAATAGTCAGTAGAATCATGGAGCTGAATGCCTGATCTTGATTTGTCTTGTCTGTTATTTCAGCTAATATACTCTTCATCATACCAATATTTCCATTGAGAGCACTTCATAAGACACGGCTGATTGTCAGTGTTAGGAATGTTTTAGAAACCACAAAGAGCATAGTAGATAGGATAAGACTGCAGAGGACTATGAGTAGCATAGGATGTCAGCCAATTCTGTAGGAGAGAGATAAGATAATTCAAAGAAATACCACAGCTTCTTGTGTACCAACAAGGCATTGGAATGAAACAAATGGGGACTTTAGTGAGTCACCTGAAAAAAGAGGAGAAGAACAAAGACAAATTTTCTATAGTAAAAAAGTATAAGCAAGAAAAACTCGAATTTCATAATAGAATAATCCTGACCTTCAACAATGAGATTGGAGAGGAGTGTCTGGAAATCCTCCAGCAGTTGCTCAGTTGATTGTAGGTGAGTAAGGGCATAGATCATATTACTCTGTAAGATTAGGCTTTGGAGTTCATTGTCAGAATTCAATTATCAATGATAAGAGTTGTAGATGGATGTAGGGTTAGTAGTATCATTTGGAAATGTTTCTAATGGTAATAGAATTATATTTGAAAGTAAAGAGTAATCTTACAGTAAAATTTAATGGATTTGAGAATGTTTGCGAAAAAATGCAAAGTTCAAAGAGATAGATATTCCAAAGGGATTCTATCTTGTCAATTGAATGAACTTTGCAATCTATGTCAATCATAGCCAATGGTCTCACATTCTTTCAAAGTCTGTCTAGACTAATGGGAATGAAGTTGGAGTACTGTCAGAATCCAAATTTCAATGATAAAAGATGTATATGAAGGTTGGGTTAGTGAATCTGTTCGGAAATATTTCTAATGATAACAGAATAGTTTTGGAGAGTGAATAGAAATCCTACAGTAAAAGCTAATGGCTTTTGGAACGTCTGTGAATGAAATGCATAGTTTCAAAGAGATAGAGATTCCGAAAGGATTCTATCTCTTAGATCGAATGAACTTGGCAGTCCATGTCGATCACAGCCAATGATTTTACATTTCTTGAAGTGGTTTTAACTAATCAAAATGGAATTGGAGTGCTTACTTAAAAATATAAAGTTGTTGTTGAAGGTGAGTTGGAGATAAGTTGGCAAGTGTGAGTAGAAGAATCAAGTTGACATACAATAATTGAACTAGGGAACATACATGCGAATATGTTTAGTTATATACTGAAGGGTTTGGAAGAGAGAGTATATGGGAATGAGTCCGTGAGGATCGGAGAGTAACCAAGGTATATATATACTAATTAAAGGTCATAGAAAACAAAGAACAGTGATGGAAGGAAAATTGTGAATGAAGAAAAAGGATAATAGACCATCACCAACTCCTGAAACATGTTTCCGAATCGTATGGCTCTTCGGATAGGGATAGCCATACCTAAATCTTTCGGAGAGTAATTATGAGAATCTAGAACGTTCATATCATTAAGCCTGATGATATGACAAGTCATCGCAAGCTTTGAGTGAATATCGAGTGAATATGAATAACTCAATCCTACCGCTATCTCTCCATCACCCCATTCCTGATAATCATTTAGTCTGATATCTTTGTTTCCGGGCATCACAACTTATTCCAAGCTGTGCCACTATCCGCCCATCAGCTTCCTGATGATCGCCTGATCTCTAGGTTCACTGCATAGTAAACATTTTACCTAGTTTGCAGATTCAGCTCGGGCGGTTACATTGCTTTAACGATACACTACTGTCTTGGACCGCTCTTAGGCCATGGTTTCCACAGTGACCACCGCCGGCTTTAGCATTTCGTCACAGTTAACACCATGTACTCTTACAATTTCGACCCGCTCCCGCTCTTTTATCCCCACAAACAATACAAAACGTCTCCCCGAACTTGGAAAATTCGCTGGATTGCTCTGTTCATTGTTAACAGTATTTTTGTTATTTATTTCATTACTCGGAGTCCAGACCACTTCACTCCCTTAGATCAGTTTCAGCCACTGTGATTGAATTTAGACCTTCTCTCTAACGATATGCTCACACCAATTGTTCTAGGAACAACCTCTCTGTTGTTGTTGATTCAACAGGACTTTCATCATTATCGTCGCATCCGACAGCAATTCTGGATCCGAACAAGCATGCAGTCGTTTCTGCACTGTACTCGGAGTCGCATATCACAGAAATAACCACCTTGGGTTACTCCTTACAAGCTGTTAACATCAGGGTTCGCATGATCCTCATATATATTCCCGATCGACTGTCGTCCCACGCGCTCTGTCTCGCCACAGCAGCTGGCTGGACCTTACACCCCGTTTCCTTGGTTTACGCTGGCAAGGGGGTGAGCCCTCGAAATACGGACAACTTCACAAAACTCAAGGTATGGACATTAGACTCGATAGGAATCAGAAGTCTTGTATATCTCGATCCAGACACCCTCGTCCGCAGGAACTTCAACGAATTGTTCTTGCTTCCGTTCAATTTCGGAGCTGTTCCCGACATGTTCAAGGACCGTGGATTCACCATGTCATTTAACGCCGGAGTGCTTTTCCTCTGACCAAGCACGGCTGGACAAGCTGCAAACCACTGTATCCACCCGAAAAAATAGAGCAGGCATTCCTGAATGTGTATTTCGGGTCCCAGGTCACCCTCCTCCCGTCTGCGTACAACGCCAACCTTGCAATCAAGCTGTGCAGTCCCAAGTTCTGGAAGTCGATAGCGCTCGACATGCGTATTGCCCGCTACTCTGTAGAGAATCCATTTCCGCGGTACGGACTCATTTCTGGACAGACACTGAGTCAATTCTTTGAAGGACGGCTAAGGATGAAGAATGGATTGTAGGCTGAAGAAATGGGCTGGTGGCAGGATTCTTGGAGAGAAATGGCAATAGATATGCAGATCCATTCGCAGTGCTCATCTTCGGTGGGGTGACACAGCATTTTCTTCTTTGCAGGAAATTTGTTGGGTGAAAAAATCGAGTTGGGTAGTGAGTCAGAATCGAGTCCTTCTGTTGGTGAGATCGGAATAAGTCAAGCGCTCGACCAATACCCCCCGAAAGGAAGGTGTGTTTTTCCAGCACTGCAATGTGCCAAGGTCAATCAATACTCATGTGTAAAATATTATGTAACCGTCTTGCCGCTCATCGCTGGCAGTCGGTCTCACTCGGAACTCGAAGACATCCGTATGAAGGCATGCACAGACTGTGGGATCGGCTTCCTTGCATCCTCAACTCATTTCAATAGAGCTTCACGTTCCAAAATCCTAAGAAATTGGAAATTCCCATCAAGTAATGATGCTGTACTATATATGGAACTTGCTATTATATCCCCTCTGGAGAGGATATTGGGATGGGTCGTGGGCTCCGTTACCAATGGTAGTAATGCATTGCTCAAATTTCTTCAGCTCCAACTCGAAGTGATTTCACTATAGCTCCCAAAACCATTCTAGTATGGAATGAGGTGCCATCTCGTAATGCGTTTGATACGGCCGCGTGGCCACCAAATTCAATGAGAATTATGGCATCAACGGCTACCAAAGTGTGGCTCAGCTTATATATCCGACAACTGTGTCCTTGTGCTTCTCTGTTCTTCTCCCGTCTCTAACTCCTGCCCTTTGACTTTCCATCAAACGTGTCATGCAGGATTCCACTACCCATTCTGAACCTCTGGCACAACCCAACATAGGGAAACACGCAAGAGTACCGAAGAAACTTATTGTGTGTTGCGACGGTACATGGCAAGGTGCTGTAGTCCACGCTCTTATCCAAATGCACTTATAACTAATGATGATCTTGTTAAAAGATGGAGTCATATCCACGGATCAATGGAAAACCACGAACATTCTCAAGGTGTGATCTACGCTGAACAATCTGAAGATAATCTCACGACACGCCAAGTTATCGAGAATGATAATTCACGAAGATGCCCGAAACCCTGAGTGAGCACAACATATGCAAGCTCTACGTATAGCTAGGGATGCAGTACTTACTTCCCAAAACATTGTGTTATTCAGTCAACCTCCTACACCACAAATTGTGTTTTATCAGGCTGGAGTAGGTACGGACAACAACCCCTACTCAAGATATGTCGACGGCACGTCCAACATTGTCTTTACATAAATTCTATTTATCGAGTACTCCGGATTGTGTATTTAGGTGCCACCAGTAAATCGCTCTTGTGCAAAGTTCACGAAGCGTACGTATTTATCGCCAAGTGCATGCGACACTCTTTACGTTCATACTTGAATATTGAAATGATTCTTGGATAGCAACTATCATTCAGGGGATCAGGTTCGTGGGTCATTAGTTTCTTGTAGCTTATATTCCGAGAGTGCTATTCTTCTTAGATATACTTCTTTGGTTTTTCACGCGGTGCATACACTGCACGCATGACAGCGGCACTGATCGTACGATAAATCACCCATTCGAGGGATTGTACCTGATTCCTAATTCATGTAGGGAGCCATCGGTGTGCTCGATAGAAAAGGTATGACAGAATTTGGGGAAATATTTCGCGTCTTTCAGTCTAAAGACGCAGGTGCGTGACGTGATTGAGGATGCCTCTTCTAAGTCTACTAACAGCGTTCTTTCTGTCCCCATGTGTTTTAGAGGACGGCAGATGGAACCATTTTCTAAAAAAATACAATAAATCAGGCGCAAAAGACCATTCAAAAGTTTATTCAGACCATTCAAACAAAGAGCCTATTACGATTGAGTGCGGTCCTTCCTACCCCTTCCTGCATCTTCCTTTTATATGGGTATTGCTAGGTGTCTTGGCGTCTTCGACACAGTTGGTTCCATAGGCCTTCCACAAGAAGTGCGTATGCACCACAAGATGAATAAACTTTTCCGTTTCCCAGACAACGAGCTTGGCCCGCATGTTCGACACGCGTTTCACGCAATGGGGGTAGATGAGAGACGAGCAGATTTCGTGAGCATTCTTTTCACCGGCCTTGACACAGACTACATTTTTATGTCCTTTTCTCACCGTAGGATGTGGTAAAATTTGAGCAGACAGATGTGGGAAGACGAAATGGACAAGTGCTCATGCAAGTTTGGTTTACAGGTAAGGACTCTTGCTTGTTTTGACGGACATTCTTTTTCATTTTATCTTTCTCGAATGCTTCACAGGATGTCACTCGGATGTAAGCTCATCCCTACCATATTTTATCCAATATGTTTACCGTCAGCGCAGATTGGTAGTGGTAACGAACAACATGATCTGTCGGATATCACACTTGCATGGATGGTGGTGCGTTTAATCCAAAATAATCCGAAGCTTGTGTGTTCATTGGTTTCGTTCGAGGAGGATTTCAAGGCATGGTGGTTGAAAAAGCGGAAGGCCAAGGCAGCCAAAGTCCAACATCAGACAGCCAGTTCTCGGGCGAAAAGCAAACTGCTGAATTGCGTGAAGAAAGTCGTCACGTTCGGAAATCAAACCGTGAATGAGGAGGGAGATAGTAAGCCTTGGTGGTTCGACATAGTGATCTTTTTAAACGGACGACTGAGGAAATAACATACGAAAAAGCGTTATGGAAGTTTACGTTACACTATGACATGTGTATCAGATACGTTATTAGTTATTTCAACAAAAGGCTATTGTTTAACAGTTGAGTTGCATTATTTTTTAACTCTCAATCGAACCTTTCTCCACGCCATTATATCTTTGGTTTCAGGGGGATGTAATGCGTGACTCTCAGTACATATGCACTAATTCCTGCTATAGTACTTTTCAAAGACCATCACTATCACTACGAGGCTCTACCGGAGAACCTCTGCATAAGATGGTAGTACTGAAGATGGGTAGCATTGCCATCAGCTATTGTAAGTTTTTTTTTTTTCCTCCATAGACTTTCTAATGAATAGCCAATACCATTTACCTGTCTGTGTTTCTCTGTGTAGAGGTGATGTAGTGGTATGGATTGTTTCTTTCAATATCTCAGAAAGTGGTAGATTTTCGTCCAGTGTCTTCTACACTCACTTCAGACTCCCACCCTGTGAGCAATTATTATGTACATATAAAGTAGAAGATTGCATATATATGAATCTGAAAAAAACTGTCTAATTTTTATCATATTGTTCACTTTGGAACTTCTATATTTATTGCATTTATTGTCAGTTTATATTTCAATCTACTGCTAAGATATGGGGTTGCAGAAAAAGAATATAATAGTAATAGAGGTGAGAAAGTCAGGTATGAGGGGACTTTGTCATAAATGGGAGATGTTCTGAATTGAGACTTCTGAAAAAGTTTAAAAAGAAAGAAGAGAGTGGCAATGTGCATTGACAAGCCAGTGGTGATGAGTTTGCCTTAGGTTTGATATCTAAAGCCTACATGCAACAGTCTTTTCTTTAGACAGTGTCTAGTGCAGTTGTTCAAGAGACATAGCAGTTGCCTATATCTTGAGTCTGTGAGTAGTATTAATCATCTGTCTTCTTTCCACAGAATTGGATTGGTTATGTGGATATTGCAGCAGTAATGGTCATCAGATGACTAGAACTGTATCAGTTTTCTAGCCTAATATTCTTCTTTGTATTAGAAGATTTCAAATAGTTCCTTGACTTGTTCACTATCTAGTAAAAGAAGAAGTGACTTTGTGATTGGGATACTATGATCAATAATGGTCATCTGGTAACTATTATGATGTTAATCCTGTTACAATAGGGTTAGGGTTAGGGTTAGGGTTAGAAACACAACTAACAACACTACTAAACAAATGAGTAAGACAGCAAAAGTATAAGAGTAT